>CALNHX010003513.1:0-148167 GCA_940337035.1 Agriotes lineatus | reverse complement strand
GTCCTTGTTGCATAAATAGCTATTATCTACTAGCATATTCGTAAAATTGTATGAAATTTCAAAATGTCATAATGACATTTAAAATTAGAATATGTAAGTGACATCAAAGATTGCCTCATTGTATGGTTACTAAGATGTTAATTGTAGTTGCATTGTTACCATGAGTTTGAGGGAGAAATAATTTGACAAGTCCCTTGGGAGTTATAAATAGCTTTTCATATTTTGTTTCTATGACGAAAATGTACAATTACATGTTGCTAGTAGATAAATATCATTGTAGCTTTTACCAAGTAGTCACAATATACTCCTCTGTATGCTCTAACATCGTTTACTTGTACGTTTGCATTTTGTCTCACAATTATGTAGTCCATAATTGATTGATTTTTTCTTGTATGTTGGGTCCATGTATATTAATTTATGGATCGTTTTGTGTTCATAAAACCCATTAGTTATTTTCATGTTATTGTATTCGCATACATCTATAAGTTTTTCACCATTGTCATTAACAGTTTGTTCACCAAACGGACCTACAACTACGTCGTTCCTCCTACTTCCAGTTCGACTGTTAAAATATCCTGCCATTATGACTTCTCTTGTATTTTCTGTTTGATACAACGTCGTTTAGTTTTTCAAAAAAGGTTTATCTTATTATAACGAGTTCATCATTTCCTGGAGCATATACACCCACAACGGTAAGTCTTTTCTGTAAAATATTTTGTTCTATTTTGATGATGTTTGCATCTATTGGTTCCCAGTTTGTGATTCTTTTCTTATACTTTTTGTGTACTAATATGGACACTCCTTTTTTTGCACGTTCTTCCTTAGGAACTTCACTAAACATATTTAAATAATTTCCAATCATTTCTGTTCCTCTTCCTTTGCGTTTTATTTCATCTGATGTCTATTTTTAGTTTTTCTATTTCATTTACAATTTCTTCTAATTTCCCTCTACATCCTTGAACGTTCCGTGTTCCAACATTCGCAGTCCTTTTCCGCAACATCTGTCGTCTTCCAATTGATTCGTCCTTCTTTCCCATGCTATTTCTAGGCTTTTTAGCTTTTAATAAAGTGTTTTACGAGTATGGGTTGCTGGTCCATAGCTCAACCCCCAACCTGGAGGACCAGGGTATCTCTCTTCGTCTGGATCCTCACCTAAGACCTGTCCAGCAAGGGAGGCCCTACCGGTAGCTAGGCTACCACTGGCATAGCTCTCAGGATCATTGAAGCACGCAAGCCTCACCACCCGGCAAAAGATGCCTACGACAAGGTGAAGATACCATCGGGAGGAAGAAAAATATATACAACGAATAATATTAGCAGCTATGCGTCTTAAGTGTGGCGGCGAGAGGCCACTGGAAGTGGACGTACAGCGTGGTGGCGGCGTTGGCTCCGTCGGCTCGCGGGAATGAGCCGGGTGTTTGGCGTAGAGGGGCTAGGGATCAGCCGCGGAAGGGTGCATTATGCCGCGAATCCCAACGTACATAGCGGGTGGCGATTATGATGGCGTTTTGTGGGAGCAGCGCGACTTCTCTCAAGCTGTGGCGGATGACGGCTTCGAGGACAGCATGAGTCGCTTCCCACAGCTGTTGGGAGTTCCTCTTCCTCATCGGGCCCCAGATGTAGCTTCAAATCCAGGTTCAGGTGATCGAACTGCGGTGGTGGCGAAACGGAGGGCTATCTTCAGGGGTGCGGGCGTCCAGAGCCAGAAGGCCGGCGGGGGTGTTTTAGGGGTCAGGAATGCGAGAGCGGCGACCGGGTGTTCCATCCTCCGCCCTGACGGATAGAACGACAAGGAGCACCGGGAGCGGCAGTGACTGTCTGGAGCGGAGTGTGCCTCCTGCTTCAGTGGTGATTTTGCAGCAACAGCGGTGTAGATAAAAGTAGTCGGAGTGAGTTGCGTTTGTAGAGGCCGCTTACGGCATGAACCTGGTGACTTGCTCGACGACGATGAGCTCGAACGAACGTGGGTGGTTCTATTCGCGTACCTATTGAGATTTGCATGTATATGCTGCTCAAATCAGGTAAAACTGGGTGGAGCGCTGGGTGTGGAAATCGCTGTAGTTGCTCAAAAGGCTCCGGCCGCACGCAAAATGTGCGGGTTTAGCGTTCTGTCTTCTAACGAAAGTAAGATGAGGCCGTACGTACAAGTGCGGTATAAGTGAGGGCCTGCTGGCTTCTTTTGGAGGAACTTCCAAGTCTTGACCGAACCGATGACGTTCGAGTCGCTAAGATTTGTGGTAGCTGGCAGATAAAGGTTTAGTTCGACCACTGAATCTTGCATGCTGTATTGCAAAAATTGTTGTCCTTATAAAGGAGCTAGTTGCGTTGTTACTTATCTCTTCGCTGTTATTGGTTGATGGGGTGGGAGCTCTTTGCACATTTATCCGCGAATCCTTGATTTTGCCTGAATTTTTTTTATCAATGGCCCTGGAGCCGCGTGTTATGTCGCATGGTGTTGTTCTTGGTACATTTTGACACCAAACTCGTCGACGCTAGCACAATTTTGGCGCTCTTTCCCTTTCATATGCATTTCCGCTCACATATGCCGCACTTGTTTGCTTCGTCCTGCCCTAGTGGGGCGACTACTGTGGTTTTGGTAATTTACCTGCTGTGGGTATCTCGCCATTGTCACGCGCTTAAACCTTTTCTGCAATATTTGATATTTTCTCTGTTCACCGTTATAGACAGGCTGGCGTCTATCTGCGAGGGTTCGTCGCTCTCGGCCCTTCCGGATATATATGCCGTATGTTTTCAAGCGCCTAGTTGTTGCGTTTTATTGCATCGTAATTTACACCAGCAGGAATGTTGTCTATTTTAATTTCTGAATTTGCGTTTTTGTAAATTGCTAGCAATTTGGGATGAGCGTTTTCGCATTTTATTGAGAGTTGGTGAATATTGCGTAGGCGACGGCAGTCTGACGGGGCTGATGGGGTTTTCTTGAGCGGGTCCAGCTTTTATTCGTTAAACAAAGAATGGTGCGTGACCTAATTTTTCAAGCTCATACCACATTTTATAAATAATATAAGAACAATCTAAGAAATGTATGTTGTCATGGTACCGTAACATAGACACAATTCAAAGGCTGCTAGAAAATACTTGTTTCTTCTCTGATGTTTCTACTCCCGGTCGAGATAAAAATATTATATACATGGCAGGAGAGAACGACATTTTTTCTGTGTGTATTTGTAGTAGCCCACGGTCTTCGCCCTCTACACCTTGAAGAAAATCAAGAGTTTCCCACCCTTGGTGTGTAATGTTTTGTTATATAAATATGTATTACAAATACATATAAGCAAATAACATATATTTTAAAAATATATAAACACATTGATATTATTAAGTTTAAAATAAACTGTATTCAATTATAATTGCACATACCTACAATATTACTCTGCATTATATCTTTTTGTTGGACCGATGACACATACTACACTGAAATCTTCGTTCCTTCACACAGCCCAGCTTCATATGCACTTTCAGCGTTTCCAAATTTGTACACTTCTTATTACAATGCTTACAACAAGTTTTTTGAAATACTATAAGTCTCAGTAAATGGCGGGACCGCAAATATTCTAAATTGTGGAACCGTCTTATTTTCTATAGAAATAATATTTCTTAAATACTGTTTTATTTATAGCAATTTTTCAAGAATCTGGACATCTGACAACCAGCAACATTTAAAAACTAAAAACGTAAAAATAAAAGCATTAGTTATTACGATCTTGTGATATTTCTAAAAGTTTTAAGAAATAGAAAAGATTGAATTTTGCTTTCGTTTCAAACAATTTTTTAGCATATAATTGTAATGACCTACGACGTAATGTCAAAAAATTATAACTATTTATATTCACTAAAATTATAACTGTATAATGGGCGTGGCATAACCAACTGACGGTTTTTAATACAATACATTTACTGAACAAATGAACTATATTTAAATGTGATACAACTACACTACAGAAAAAAGATGGGAAATCTTAAAAAATAACATCGCTTAAATATCCACCATCATGCTCAACTTATTCTTCCGCTCGAGAGCGGAGAGCATCAGTTACGCATCTCAGCAAATCTTCTGGAACATGTAAAATCTCTTCAGATATTTTGTTCTTCAGATTTTATTTTGTAGCTGGACGTGTTTTATAAACTCTATTTTTAAGGTAAGTCCATAAAAAAACTGGTACCGCTAAATCTGGTGAAATTGCGGTAAAAATCAAGTTGTGATTGAAACGCTTCAATAATAAATATACGCTGTTGACTATGAAAACGATTTATATTCATATTCAACAAAGCTCCCATACACTGACAATATACGATTTGTTTTGTTTTTCCTTGGCACATAAGATAAGTTTGCTATTCAATTTTGAAAACCGTCAGTTATTTATGCCACACCCTTTATTTGCCCTTTCCCAATAATCCATACAGAATTTTGCCATAAATATTTAGTGAACATGTGCTAATTCCGAAAAAAAATATTAATTCATATAAGGCAATTCCGATTTCCAAATGCGACATTTCTTTACAATCGATACAGCGGTATTTGCGTAATTATATATGTCAATCCACATACTTATAGATATTTTTAGAATCCTAAAGCTTGAAAACAAGTTATTTAAAAAAAACGCAATTTCGAAGGTACAAGTTGCGCTTCATTCTACATCAATTTTTTCAATTGTGTGTGCTTTACAGCACAATGAGCTTTCACATTATATTTTCTTCTGGAGCGGTATGGGCACATCGTACATTGAAATTCTCTTTCCTTTCCACAGTCCATCTTCATATGCACTTTTAGGGTGTTTAAGTTCTTGTACTTCTTATTGCAATGCTCACAAATAAATTGTTTGTTTTCCAACTCTTTTATTCCACAAAATTCCATTGTAATGATGCCTGAAATAGAAGTAACTCTTTAATATATATCACTATGAAATATATAATATTTTTATTAACTAAACATATAATTTTGCTAAATAATGTTTTCGATTCAAGAGCCAACAATTTTATTTATACATTGATTAATTTTATTTATTTTATTTCTATTTAATGCAAAGCTTCACAAACACCAGTAGTAGGTAAAGGTACAGAATTATGAATGTTGTTTTTGAAAGCTGATATTGCTAAGTGACAACGTTATACGTTGTAAGATTATTTTCAATTACACAGTGTGATGTAGAAAGTACGAGCTTAGCATCCAAGAAAAAACGGAGCATTCAAAGTACGAGGGCTATTTTTTTCAACCTCCGATTCGGTAGGAATAAAAAACAAAACTGAATATGAAATATTTATTGTATAGAAAATGTCGGTACATCTATCGGCTACATTTCTACATAATTGCGACTTCAATAAGGACATTTAAACTTATCATACCGTGGCACAGTTTTTGTATGCCCTCCACAGTTAGCCAACAGTTCACGTTGGTTTTTAGCTTATTCTTAAAACTTTCTGCATCTTTCTCGCAAATAGCCGAATTTTCACTGTATTGCGCCCTTCAGGATTGAGACTTCAGCCAGAAGAAAGATAATTAATGCTCACGGCGTGCAGTTCACACCTGGTGGGCGCAGTACTTCGTAGTTCGCTTTCTCCTGGCTGAAAACATAGATTCTGAGGGGCAAAATTCAGCCAAATTCATCGTCAGACGAGTACAGTTTATGAGCGAAGGCAGTTTGCGAGAACGAAGCTAAAAACCAACGTGAACAGTTGACTGAGTGACCAAGCGGCAACCTTCTTTAAGGAGGTCATACAAAATCTGTGCCACGGTATAAGTGCCTTCATCTAAATGGGGATTATGCCAAAATATAGCTGAGGGATGTATCTATATTTTATATACAATAAATGTTCATATTAATTTTTGTTTTTTATTCCTACTGAATCGGAGGTTAAAAAATCCTCGTACATATCACACGATACTACAGTACATACATTCACGTTCCCTATCACTTGTCAAATATGTCATTTGTTGGTATCAATGTAGATTTTTAAATGGCAATTTTTAACTTATTTCTTTATCGTTATTTTTTAGAATTCCTCTATCCTTTTCAAAAACGATCTTCTCACACGAGCTAGCACTTGCGGCTTTCTCAACCTACGAGTACAAGCTTATCTGGTTCTATTTTTCAAATCTTTTACATTAACAATAGGAGTTCGGCAAACTTTATCTTTAATTGTAACCGACAAAAGTAGAACCTCGACCAATCCACTTACATATTTTCAAATATTTAATTTTAAATACTGTCTTACATCCACTTCGTCAAATAAACTAGGCAAGGTGGTATGAACAAAATTTAAATAGATTTCCCCTATTAAATTTACCTTAAAAATGGACCAATAATATGGTTCCCTAGAATTTCACACCACACATAGACAGTTCGCATCGACCAAGGGTTAACTTCTGCATAATAACGATAATTGTCTGTTAACGCTACCGATGTCACTAAAATGCGGTTGATTGCTGAAAAACGTAGTTCACGAAGCTATCGTCAAGTTTTATTTGGTCTTGACTAAATTGATAGAACTTTAATCATCTTGTAAAACCATTTTCTTCAAGATTCTGAACTAAAGTTACATTATACAGATCAAACTTATTTGCTCTAATGATCCTCGAAACTGAAATCTGGTTAATTTAAGAGTGCTCTTTGGCTAATATGTGGATCTTCAGAAATACCTTCAATTATCGGGATTTTATTTAATTCGCTTGTTGCTGTTCTCCTGTCGCTTACTTTCAATGGTGGCCAATTTTCCCATAATTCTGCTTCCAGCTTCTGAAAGATTTTATCAAATGTTTCGAAGACTGATTATTATGGTCAAAGATATCAGGTTCTAGGTAAATTGCTCGAATGCAATTGCTCGAAGAATTTCTACAACATTCGTCAAAGATTGAGATCGTGTCGGTTGTTTCTGTATTCGAACGCATATTATCATAGAGATGATATTATTTAAACATTCTTTGAGTTGAATAAGTTTTATTTACGTCACTAACCTGTCAAGTATATGAAACCTACATCTCTGAATCATAATAACGTAAGTATGACCATATCAGTCGGTGTCTTAGGTACTTGATACTCCTTGCCCATAAAAAACAAAAACAAACAATTGAGACATCTTTTACAAAAACAACCACAGTCCAAAAATTCCAATTTTGAGTTATATATGTAGTCGTATAGTTTCGGGGATGCCCGATCGCATGAAGAAATCGATTTAGAAAGAAACGCCGTAACCCACGCGGTTTCCGGCAAGAACTACCGTAGTCCTAGGGCAATGGCTGTTTTTCAGAAATTTCAGAATTTACAGAAGATTAGTCGTTAGTTACTAGATACCTATATCGTTATATTTAATAGCTTACGTCCTAGTTTAATTAATACTAAATATGTACAGCGGTACATTTAGTAGCTTTCAATAGTGTAATTTATTGAAGTTTTGCTTTGTTGTGTCACATCCCGTCCAGTTTCCTACAAAAACAAGCAATGTCTAGACTCTAGATTATTTGTGGTTCTTTGGTTTTTTAACAGAAAACAAATGAAATTTGGAAAATAATGTGTTGTATGAGATGTCAATTAAACAAATGCAGACTTTTTCATTGAAATACTTGTGATATAGTAAAACATAACTTTGAAATAATGTTTTTTTTTAGTTTAAAAGAAAGAGATATTTTGACTATTGCTTCTGTAAGAAACGCCTCAATTGATATCGCGCTTTCCTGCTATGTGTAACTCAATGTGTCAACCACCAATAAACAATTAAGATTATTTAAATTTTGTTATTTGATATGCATAATCAAGAAAATTCCAAACTTTCGATTTATTTATGTTAGCAACATAAAATCCCACATGTATGGTCAAAATATGCGGTTCCATGTATTGACATTTAGAAAATAACAATTCACTATTTTAATTATTAACGTATTCTCCATTTAGGTCCTGTAATATTTGTTTACTTCTACGATTTGCAAATATAATAATACTACGCAATATGTATTTTAAAGTTTGTTACAACTACCAGATAATAAGACACAAAGTCATTTATGGCAAAATTTATACATTTTTTGTAATTTAATGATACCATATCTAAAAAGACATGAAGTCACACAAACCTAAAGAAAATTCTTTTAGGAAAACAGAAATTATCGCACTTTGCTTTCTTTGTTCATATATTGAAGGAACCTAAATTACAGAAATGTTAACAATAGCGGTTAAAAAATACAATGACTTAAAGTAACAGAAATAAAACGGCATAATTTCAGAGAGATAAGATATCTCTCTGTTAAATATGACGTTTATCATTTAAACGATTATTCGGTTGTGATAAACTTAATAGATTAGAACAACAGTTTTGCAATCAATACAATTATGGCAAATGTACTAATAAGTTGTCAAAACCAACTTTTCTCTAATTTAAATTGCAAACTGTGTTTTAATGCACAATGTTGTTTCATGCTATATTTTCTTTTTGTACGGTAAGAGCACATTGAACACCGAAATCCTGGTTCTTTTCCGCAATCCAAACTCATATGGGTCCTCAGTGAGGTCAAATTCTTGTATTGTTTATTACAACCAGTACAGGTGAACTTGTCCGCTTGTAGATTAGTTTTACCGCTCAGAGTAACACCATCTAAAATTAAAATATATAACAGGACTACAATAGTAAAAATTGTATTATTAGTAAAAATACAATTATTTTCTGTAAAAATGTGATTAAAATTGCTATACATCAATGCTGTTTTTCAAAATAGGACCTTTTTAACCAAATTGTCATTCTCTACTGCTAGGGATCACCAATTTTCCATGTTTTCACAATTTCATTGAACGTCATTTTTAGCGTTATACAATAGTATTAGTAATAGTATTTTGCCATTTTTAATTGCTTCTTTCCATTTTCTTCAGATTCAAATTAATTTCCACATAAAATAGGATTTAGTACAAATACAAAATATACGACATTATCAACTTCAATCTGTCATGCATCCTTCAGTCGATTTGTTAAAAAAATATATGAAAATGTGATTTGCATTATTAAAATTATTGACACTTTTATTAAAAATAAACTGACGGATGGCCGATTTTTCTCATCTAGATTAAACTAAATAAATGTTTCCTTTTTGCTTTACAAAAATACAAAACTTATTATTTCACAAAAACTTCAAATATGTTAACTTATTTCTAGACAACTACAACTTGGAGCAGTGGAGTGGCTCTAGCCCTGGGCTAAAAAATCTGGATTCAAACCCCAAGAACTTCAAAAGCCATAAAGTTATTCTGTCGACTTCACTGCGATTCCCTAATCCGGCTTTGAGAACCGTGGGGTCCTAATGCCTAAACCCCAAAAAGGAGACACTATAGTGGTGATATTAACAAGAAGGCTAACAAAACGAAACGACTTACTTGGCGTCATATCTACATACTGTCTGACATGTGGTAAGTGCGGAAACAAGGAATCAAACAAAGTGCTACATCACAGTCCGGACAAAAATATCTTGTTTCTCGACGAACTTTCTTTCGTGTGCACACTACACACCGCTTGCTAGGATTATTTTTCCTTTTTGTAGGGGGCAGATATTCAGGAAAATGTCCCATTGAAATACGAAGCGGATCTACAATATAAAAAAGGTACTTACCATGGTGTAAAGAATACAAGGCGAAACGTTCCCGGAGATGCGCCCTCATGGCCTCGATCATGGTGTAACCATGGCCGCGATCGTATATTGTAGCTGGCACCGTCAGTCGATGTCAAGTTCCGAGGTTAGCAGGTTAGGTTTTTCGTCAGTCTGACACAAACTGACGCACAACCTAACCTCGAATTTGACATCGACAGCGTCTTCAACAATACACTTCAGTATTACCAATCGTGCCATTTGTGGGCCCATGTCTTATTGGTTCAATTTGAGGTCCGCCCACATTCTATGGAACGTTACACCTGTATTCTATGCACCATGATACTTACAATAATTATGTGTCTAACACTATGATTACCACATTACTTAATCGTACAGTCAAATCATATGTTTCACTTTCTTGATTACCACATTATTATTTTACAATCTTAACGACAATATTATATACAAAACAAATATTATAAATGATTTCTCCCTCACTCTCATGGTAACCATGCAACTACAAATAACGTCTTAACAATCATACAGCCGGAGTCGGTAGCTCAGTGGTAAGCATCCTCACTACTGATGTAAGGATCGCGAGTTCGACTCTCGGTCCCGGTGAGGTTTTCAAAAAAAAATGCAGATGAAAGCTTCTACAGAATGCCATCATTCGGAAGTGATGTAAAGCCGTGGGTCCCTTGGATCCCTTGCTTAGTCTCGGCAAAAATCTAAGTAGGACTTTGACCACATGACCAACGCAGTCGGTGTCTAAGGTACCTGGTACTCTGCATGCCTAGACCTTGTCCATTAACAAACAAACAAACAACAAACAAATAACAATCATACATTCAGGCAATGCTTGATGTTACTTACATGTTCTTATTTTAAATGTTGGTTCATGACATTTTGAAATTTGATACAATTTTTATTAATATGCCAGTAAATAAAATATTGTATGCACCATCCTGATACAACATTTTGTTTAAAAAACGCCAGCTATTTAAAATTATGCCTTAAAACCACATCGCACGTGCAACCTCTATACGAGAGCACATTCAGAGTTACATATACATATGCATTGTGGCTCATTCCCGCAGTAATATAACTTCCAATGTCATGTAACAAATACTGTGTCAAAACCATGTCATTATTACTAATCAAGTTTCACATTAATAAGTGTGTTTAATTTGTTACTCATAATCTACAATCATACGTAGGTCTCATTAGCTGAATAACTTCGAGCACTTTATCAAACTCAGTACGCCAACAGGAGCTAGCAGAGCAGAATCGTTGTGTTTAGTGTTCCAGTATAATATGCACTATTATTCTTTTTTTTGTCGTATTGCAGGTGTTCTAAGTGCTTGACAACAACTATTTGTATATTAAAAGCACAGAGTTACAAATTGGCGATTGAAAGAAAAAGTAGACGCCCGACCGCGCGGTGGGATCGCAGCAGTTTGCTATCTTCGATGTATCTTTCAGCGACACTTGAACTCCTCCACGCTCCATGACGTTTTAATCGAAGAATATTACCACCGCCTTCTACTAGAAGCGTAGCTGATGTTCAACGAAAACGGTGGCCAGTGTACAAATAAACTTCTTTTAAACTCAAATATTGAGAATCTTCATTCAGGTACTTTCCGATAATGTTCATTCCTATTACATGTTTTGCACATTTGCATTTAACACATCTTAGAAAAAGCTTACACAAACTATGGGTATCAGGTTTTAAACCAACGTACTTTCTATACAAAGCCAAAAAAATTAATATTTTCTTGTCGTTTGTTATCGTAAATGCCCGACCTTTATGTTTTAGAATCAGGAATTCGCACTATTAGAATTGAACCTTGATCTTCAACGTCATCGATATACAATTTAATAAGATCACCAAGTCAGCGGGCACTGGCGATAATAAAAATTAAAATAACCTAAATAATTAGTTTGTTAGTCAACAAAAATTAACTAATTTATTTTTTGTTATTTACCCTTCTTAAGAAATATATTTTTTAACGCAATCAAGTCCTTATACCGAGATATATGAATATTGTTCCTAGCAGATAATGCTGATATCAGAATTGGGTAGATACTCCAAAGAGAAAACGATTTCATAGTCTTTGCTTTTTGAGCAAAATATGGGGTTAATGCACTTTCCGAGTAATTATTAATGTTCCTTCAGTTGCACCATGTTATAAATTCGTTGTACCACTTGATAACCTGAATAACCAATTTTGCAACAACCGGAATTTCTTGAGGTGTACTTAGAATATCATCATTTTCACTATGCATATCGCAGAGCGAGAAATAGGAAGACACTTTTAAATTTCACTTGTTCTTGGACTTAAAGAAATTTTTACAAATTGCCATCAAAATTTGTTTATAACCGTTAATAATAAAAACCATTCAAGACAGCTGTGATAACTACATGATGGTAATCTGACATTTACTTATCAATTGAAAAGTAAACATTATCGCTGTACGGCGGTAAAGTGATACTTCTCGGGAATTGTATCCTTAACAATCGAAAAAACTTGCTTTACTATGCGATTGTAGATCCATATTACTTATAGTACTAAATATGATTCAACTTCAACTTCAACTTCAACTTCAAGGGCTGAAGAATATCTTGAAATCATGAATAATTTCAATAACTTCAACCGAGAACATTGTTGTCTAAGCGACACACCGAAACTAACTATATCCATACGAAACGATCATTTGACCACAACGATGGCAAAACTAGTTGAAACTAGAGTCCCTGTTCTTCGATCTCAATCATGACACGGTCCAATCCCGGAAGTCGTTTGTTACTTACGCCCGTATTCATAGTCGTTCGCCAGCGGATCGCCGGCGACTCGCCAGAGTTTCGTTATGAATAGTATGTTGGCGGCACTGTACGTCTATGTCAAATTCAAGGTTAGTAGGTTAGATTTTGTGTCAGTTTCTGTCAAAACTGACTGAAAACCTAACCTGATCACCTCGAATTTGATATAGACGTACAGTGCCGCCAACATACTATTCATAACGAAACTCCGGCGAGTCGCCGGCGATCCGCTGGCGAACGACTATGAATATGGGTGTTAGAGTCCCTGTATATAATAAGAAAGAGTCGAGTCATTGGTGCAACCCATTGTGATTGGTTGGATCCACAAACCATGGAGTACTTGAATATTAAAAATAATATAACAATCACATTAAATTTGACATAAGCTACTCGAATGCCTTATTTTAGGTTATTTTGACTTTTGACGTTAGTTTAAAATTGTTCAACGTATACATATAACTAGTGACAAATAACTTATTCCTAAGCTAAGAAAATAACCCCCGTGATCGGCAATCTCTTATTCTCTATAGAATGGACCAAACAAGGATTTTGATTACCTACATTCATTTCCAAAATGGAAGGCAAAGAAGAATGGTTGAAATTTTTTTAAAGCAATCTTAAATTCGGATTACTTATGACGTGTGTGAAACTGGTTTCGTAGATGATCAATGCCTATGTCAAACATGAGAGATTCACATTATTTAGACGAAGAAAAGTTACATGAAACCTAGCGGACCAGTACTGTGAATTAACATATCGTATAACAAAGAAATTCGTGCAGTTTTTTATATTATTTTATGAAATGCGAACTAAGGATGGAACGTGATCTATAAAAGTGCTAGAATAGAGACACCAATAATAAGCAAAAGTGATATTGGGAAACCACAATGTGCCTTTAATTATTATTGAACTAAACTAATCTGATTCATGTTTCTAACCAATCGACTAACTTAACTTTACTAGTTTAGTGCATTATTTAAGAATTATGCAGGTTCCTATTTATTGGCAAAATGTTAGTTTTTAAGTTTTTCCATATTATTTCATGTAATGCGGACTAAACATGAAACGTGAACCATATAAGTGCTAGAATGCAAACATAAAACGAGCAACAGTGATATTGGAAAACTACAATGATCCTTTAATTATTATTAGACTGAACGAATCTGATTTCCAACCAGCCAATGAACGTTACTTTAGTGCATTAGTAAAGAATTATGTATCTATTCATTGCTGAAATCTTTTAAGATTAATACAGAATCCTTTTTGCACTTTTGATGTCTTTCTTTTTCTCCTTTAATTATTTTGTTGGTAGATAAAATATCCAATGGATACCTGCACAGTAACAATATTAAAGTGCCAATACATTTTAACAACATAACTTTCTAGTCTTTCAGTATGAGTTGAAGTACCCTTCATCTCAATTTCAACTTTAAATTGGTATATGTAGGTAATGATGCAATGCTACAAATTTAAGGTTGTCATTACACGTAATCACGTAAGTAACTAGTACATCAGTAAAGTTCCAAGAATTCTAGAGAAAATGTAACCGGAATCTTACTAGAAGCTTAAACTAAGAATTACATTTTTGGCAGACTGTTGCCGTTTGACGTATTGACATTTGTGTTTGAAATATTAGTCCACCATGTTAAATATACATGTTTAATGTAAAATCAAGTGGTTTTGATTTGTGGATCCACATGTCTCAACTCTTTCTTATTATATACAAGTAGTCCAGTCAGTAGAGGTTTTTGCCTTACAAAAAATGGAGTATAAACGATTTTTATATATGTTGTTTAGGTCGAGATCCTAATAAAAAATCCAAGTTTTCGACCTTGGAGGAGCGCCGCGCGAGCAGCCACCTTGGATTAAAGATGCTAAATAGTGGCTTTTTCCAACGGTTGATTCTACGCCAAGAAAGTCTAATTCAAAGTTAAAGAAGACAAGCTTCTTGAGATTTTTTGTATATAACTATTTTTTGTAAGTCTAATATAAAAGGAGTTACAGCGGCGGAAAGATGAACATTTCTCTAAAAAATTGTGTAATTTCTCATTTTTTAAATTTTTTCTTGTATTATTTCTGGCTATTCGGTACGTAGTTATAATAATTTGATAAACGTATAGTAAACTCATTTCCACAACACCATGATGTAGAGTTATACGCGCTCTTTTTATGGTGGTATCCCCAGTAGGCCCAAACCACAGATGCTCCAGTTTAGTGATGTTTCGTGTTCGCGATTATATTATTTAGTTTTTTTTTAATTTTTGGTCGGTAGATGTTGACGTCTCCATAAGATTCTTTATCCTCAATGTTATCTTCGAAGTCATTGCTCCAGAGACTTGGGACTTCCAGTGATGAAATATCCTCATCATCGTCCCCATTCTCGTTGTGAACTTCTGGTGCATTTTCGCATGATTGGCCATTACAGAATCTACACAGAATAGAGTACTTTAACCCACTTTTCCTGCAGCCACATGCTCCGCCGCATCCTTTTTTACAATGGCATGAAATTAATTTTAATAAAGTCTCGGGTGATGGATTCTCTGCCATTTTTACTGGAGTGAGTCCATTCGTACCAACTTTTCAGCCCCAGTCTCGTGAATTTTTTTCAATTACATACATACCACTGTTGGGCCTGGTAATACGTCCTAAATGCGTGATACCATGCAGCGTCCTTCGTTGGTGGAAAAGAAGCAAAATTAAATGTGTTTCTTGCACTTGAATTTCTTGGTAATGGACTTCTTCCAAGGTATTTTGTTCCATGTAGCCACCATACAAAGCAACGAGAAAGCGTGCTTCAGCATCTGCGATATCATCTGGTTTGGCATCGTGATGTTTGAATATGCCTATAGTGTCATTGAGTCTTGTGCTTTTCTGGACAAGCGAAAAAAAAATTGTTTTTCCTTGGTTGTAGAAGGACGACGTTGTGTCGCAACCTCTAAATGCATAAAGAAACAAAATGTTCTCAGCTGCTTTTCATATTTAAAACTATTTGCAGAATACACTCTTTCAACAATTTTGCCTCTCCCAGGTTTGCGAAGGTAGATGTTGTTAATATCGTCAGCAGAACTAGAAGATCGACGTCTTCTCCAATGGCGAAAACAGCATCAAATGTTGAGCACAAAGAAATCGCCGTGTTGACAATCAACACATCAGCATCTTCTTCAGCCTGCTTAACTGTAATACAGTAATGTTCGAATGTTTTTACAGCATCGAAATCAGACGGACTTTATTCTTTTCGTTTGCTAGAAATCGTTCTTGGGAAACTAGAACCGGCGTTGTTTCATCGAAATAACATTCGCAGACAGCTGCTTTTTCGATCGGAGAAGTCTTTCTGCAGTCTTGGTATTTTTTTGTCCCCATCAAACCGATATCCATCAAAAACAACGACTGCATGTGCGAGTATATAAGTGACTTATAGTTGCGTTTATAAATTAAGAACTATTCCATAGCTATACTAGATGAAAATAATTTTTGATCATACTTTGTATTTCTCTATAGAACGTTATTCTGATGTAGAAAAATATTACAAACAATATAGTGTAAGTTGTTCTTACAAAATGTACCAATAAAAATAAAGTTTAACGATATTTTGGTGAAATGTTAAACTTCCAGCCGCTGTAACTCGTTACATATTACACTTACAACAAAAATTAATATACAAAAAATGTCAACAATCTTGTCTCCTTTAACTTTATACTGAACTTTTTTGACGTTGGATCAACCGTTGCGGAGCTAATTGGAAAAAACCAGTTTTTAGCACCTATAATCCAAGATGGCGGCTCGCGCGGCGCCCCTCCAAGGTCGAAAACTTGGATTTTTCATCAGGATCCCGACCTGAACAACATATATAAAAACCGTTCATACTCCATTTTTTGTTGAGCAAAGGCATTTTTTTGTCTCTACAGACTGGACTAAAGGACTCTAGGTGAAACATGCTGATATTTTATATGGAGCAGACGCCACCAACTTCTGTTTTTTGATAACTTCTGATAAAGTTGGAAGGGATAATCTTTGACAAGCACGACACTACATTAGAGCTCTTGATTCAGTGGATAATTGCTGTCAAAGCGTATATTCTATTGTTACAATCTGATTTAGTTTACAAAGTATACAAACCATATCCTATCTAAACCTGCTTTACATTATAGTTTTGTGCATAATCATAATATGACATTTTAGTTTGTATTTTCGTGTAAAACGCTTTGAACAAAAGTCACACTGAAATGCTGGTTGTATCCCACATTCGTAATGAAGGTGTCTCGTTAAGGTGCTCTTATTTTTATACACTTTAAAACATCGATGGCAGGCGTGGCTACTTCTTCCATCTTCATCTAGAAATACAAACGAGTTAAGCAACTTAATAGTATTTCCATAACATACTTCTTTTAATAATTAAATTAAATATAATTTTTATTTTTCGTTTTAAAAACGGAAAGTTTACTAATTCAGATATCACAAGAATTCAAAACAAGTTAACTTAATTCTAGATAACTACAACTTACATATGGTCATATCTAAATATTGTCAATTAGTTTTAGGTGCGAAAATACAGAGTTACAGAAAGTGCTACATCATAATCCGAAGATATTAGTAGGTACATTAGGTACGTACCGAAATGGAAAACGTTTCATTACAGCCGAGGATAGTTTACCAAAATGCAGAGCCAGTGGTGAGCTATAGCGAGCGGGTGTAATGAAAACTTCCACCGCTGTATGCTGTACACTATTATTTTATCCACAACCATTTTATTCTAAATAAGAATTGGAAAATGGAAGTGACTGTTCTTGAAAACTGATGTTAATCAAATAGTAATACAAGACGGCAAAAATCCGTTGCCGCGACGGCGGTCGGAGAATGACTACTTTCCAACCACAGTCATGGAAACCACTTTCCGGACCGGTTGGGAAGTAAATATTGGTAATAGCTTATTTTCTAACTTCTTAAAAGCCAGTAATGACCTCATTATACGTATGGTGTTAATAATAGTTATTTATGCATTAAGGGTAATAAATAATATTGACCATTGGAGGACGAATTTTCAGCACGAGCGTAGCGAGAGTTGGCAATAAAGTCAAAGACTGGTCAAAGATATTTACCTTGCGCGTTGCATATTCGATTTTCTCCACACCCATGTGACTAAAAAATGATTTTTGACGTTTGATTAATTTTATTTTGACATTTGAATCTATTACTAAAAATCTACATATTATAGATGTCAACTAATACGCTGGTAGAGTAGCTACCTTTACTAGGGACATAAGTGAGTTGCTTACGCCCCGTCGTCAATGGCAACATCTTTTTTGTAAAATCAACGTACCTTCTACGTACACAGTTGTAATAACGTACTTACGATTGCGGGAGTGGAAAAATTTCTTATTTTTGTCCACTGTCACCGGCAATTGTTATCATCTTTGCAGCAATGTTCGAATGCTGGTTCCACTACATGATATGTTATATGCTCACATGTCACATAGAGAAGTCTTATTGGTAAAATTCCTTGAATAGGTACCATAATAATCAACGCCGAGGCATCGCTTGACTATGCAAATAGAAGCAAATGGGAGTTTACCGGCTTTGATAGTTTAGTATAATAACTTGGATAACAATCAATATGTCAAAGGAATTGTAGAAAAAATGCTACAGTACCTGTGACGTCAACAGTATGTGGAAAACACAGAGAATGATAACAAAAAGAAGTGGAGAATTACGTACTATATCCATGCATTTTGTAATCATAGAAATACATTTAAGTATTGCCAAAGGTTTCGCCATGACTCACAACCAAAGACATCTCCATATTACATATTGCTGCAATACTTGAAATTTGTTTTGGACGAACTGCAGTATCCAGTCCAAAGTAAATTAACGTCAGCGACGTACAGTCGTGTTCAAAAATGTATTGTACATCGACAGTTGTAAGTTTATTGGTGGTTGTGTTATTACTCAACAAAGGCTCACACTGTATCATTAACTAAGTATACCTAGGTGTATGCTTTCAAAATATTTGTATATATATATATATATATATATATATACAACACTTTTTTGAACTTTTGTGTAATTAATTTATATTCACAAAGCACCAATGCCGTACAACACTTTAACGAACACGATTGTTCATGATGTGAAACTGAAAGAAATTGTTGTGGAAGAGTTGAAGAATATCATATCATGAAGAAGGAATGCCAACTGCAAGCAGTGAAACTTCAGGGAATACTCTCTGACAAACATGAGACTAACGTATGTCCCATAAGTTTTGAGAAAAAATATTAAAAGCTATATTTTATGTTGCTTTAATTTTATATTAAATTCAAGGACAAGTAATTATTTCTACAGCTACATTTAATAGAATTATATGCTTAAACGGATAATGGTTCATGTTCTTCAACTCCAACCAGATTGAAGCATTTTTTCTATAATAAGCTAAAACGGATTTTTTTTTCTAAAAACTTATGGGACATACGTTATGCTAAAGCTCTTGAATTAGGGGACAATAGTTGTGAAAGCGTATATTCTATTACTGTTTTACAATCTATTGTATTTTGCAAATCACAATCATATCATATTATCCGTTTACGAAACTACTGCAACTGTAATACAGCCCTAAAGTTGGCCCGGCCCCACTTACGAATGTGTTTGTTTTTGGCAACACTTTGTCAGGGAAGATAGACGGTCGGCCTTACCTTTTGGCGAAAGTTATATTTGGTGTTTTGCCGGCTGGTAACTATCGGCCTAATTGGGCTAGCTCGCCGCGAGGGTCGCAGGGTTCCAGCTATGCTAAGAGAGAATACAAAAAAAAAGGAGTGGGCGCCAGGTCCTCGACTCAGTTCTAATCCTTATGCCGGACCGTGCACAAGGTCAAGACAATTTCCAGCAGCACAAAGAAAACAATCAAATCAACCACCAAAGAAAATATCACAGCTTTATTTCAAAGAGTTTGGTGCGTACTATAGTGCAATGCTAACATAAACTAAATACAAATATCACAGCAGGCAATATTTTTAGCAACATCAAAGAACACACAGTATGCGACATGCAATAGTAAATATAAATACAAATTTAAATATAAGTATTGGGCAAATAGTAGCCCACGAGCAGCAATGACTATGACCTGAGAATGGGCTAACACATTAAAACATTGTGCGGTTACAACGGAGCGTAGCGATTATTAAATTTAAAAAAAAAATAAATTTATCAAGCGCGCGTCGCGGAGCGAGTTTAAAATTTCGCGTATACCGGCTCGGAGCAATACAAGACCACCTTGGCTAACGTTTCAACCCCGAAGGTTAGCTAAATGACGCTATATCTATATTCAAAATTTTCTAAAGGGCGGAATCAGCGTGCGTTTGCGTGGCCACACATGAACGACGGTGTCCATATTAAAAATGCATTAAGTGTACGTATGTATATTTATATGCTAAAGAAAGCAAAGGCTTGGATTTGCCCCTTACTCGGTTAACGGAGATCTACAATAATCACAACGCTCCCGAAGGGTGCTCACGAGACACTGCCACTGAAGTGTGCCTAACTTCACGCCGAAGGTTTGACATGAAAATATTAACTATTGTTTTGGTGATGAAAACAGCGAAGCTTTAAGGCGTCCGAACTGTGTTATGTAAGCGGGTGAGTAAAAGCGACGTCCAGATAGGACACAAGTGAAGCTCAAAGTTCTACTCTATAAATCTTTCAGATAACGCAGAGGTCAATAAGGTTAGGGGACCCGAAGGCACAAACGGAGCAATACACAGGTAAACCTTACGACCTTAATTTAGCAAGTAGCAGAGGGTAACCGCATGTCATTGCGCGGCGGCCCGAACAAAAATAACACAATTTCAAATATTACTAAACTAACGATGCACGAAGCCTACTATCGTACAATCCGATGCTGAATAAAATCACACATGTCCGGAGTGCTAACGGCATGAAACAGTATGATTCAATTATAAGTTACAACAGGCGCAATGCATATTATCTACAATAACGTCTTGCCTGCAGGAAAGTTCACCAGAACCTAATCTCTCCGTTCGTTCCCCTGGGGTTGGACGTAGCTAGAGAGAAGCAACGATGACGGCTGCAGCTGCGGGGTGCAGTGCCAGCTATGGAGGTCGCAAGATGACTTGCAGGTGAGTGTAAAGCAGTTGCTCAATCTTCAGCGTGGCCCACGAGAGTTGAAAAATTCACAGGCGATGCGACTATCTTAGGGGCCCAGTACATCGAACTGGATTCGAGCAGGGTGCAGTCGAACGGGGTAGGTCTCAAGCTGGGGGTCGAGCCGAAAGAAGCGTGCTAAAGTCGTTTCCAGGAGATCCGCCAAAGCGAAGGGATGCAAGTAAGTAGCTAACTAATCATTACGAACATTAACGATAACGCAGAAATGCTTCCAGATCCCTCAAACAATCTATTCGAAGAGGCGAGCCCTACCAAAGGGCTATGAAGCACTTAGCTGCAGAGGAACACCTACTAGCACGACAGTTTAGCTTGAAAAAAAAAGCCGAAAAATTCAAAAACCCAGCCCACAGGTCATCTGATAACAAAAATTTGGGCCAGAAGAAGCCAAAAAACCAGTCAGGCAAGTTTGACTGCAGGAAAAGATAACATCGCTCTAGCAACAAATGGAATAGTTAAAAACAATTTGTATCACCGGTTGCCTAGCGGCCATACCCAAATATTTGTAAAAATATAGCAAGAATAAACCTAATTTGCAAAATATAAGTAATTAAACGAGGGGTTGCTTACGAAACTGCATGATAATTATAGGAGAGTAATTAAAAATAAGATATAGCTAATTATACCCAGGTTAAAGCATGCAAACATTGACAAAAGCCAACCATAAATATTCAAGTTCAGAAATTCAGCTAGCGAAAGTTCAATGCTACGGGGGGCACTCCAAAAGTATCGTAACAAATCCTCCCCCAACAAAAGGGAGGGTAAATCACTCCAGATTTACCCGACCATACAAATGCCATCAAAACCGAATTGCCCAAAAAAAAAACGATGCCTGCCGGAAAGAAATACAAAGGGAAGAAACAGAGGACTTAAAAGAGTAGACAGGAAGAGAGGATGTAAGAGTTCAAGCACATCATCGAAGACAACTAGACACCAACCTCTTCCGTCGCTGCAAGATGACGTGAGCTGCGCCGGGGGAAGGGAAGGTTACGTCAGATTGCAACGATAATCCACCTAAAACGCAAACACCTCAGAAAAATTTGGAGTGGGAGACAGGAAAGCAAACGACACAGAAGAAGGAAGGGAAAGGAAAACCAACCTCAACCAAGGGTTAAGTACTTAGGCCCAGGATCGACCTACAGCACTGAAGCTATCTCCAAATGACGGAAGATAGAACGGATATCCAAAATAACACGAAGTATAAAGAGAACGAACACAGCAAAAAGAGGGAACATCCCTTTCAAACAAGAAAAAAAAAATGAGACAGAGAAAGATGCGAGAAATGAAGGGACCAGATGTTTAGGTCGGGACCCCAATTCGAGAAAAAGGAAAGGTGAGTTGGGTCCCAAGATTCCGTCCGACGTCCCCAAACCAACCTCCCAAAAAGACGTAGACTAAACCAAATCATCATTATCGTCGACAGCGTTGTTGAGCTTCAAGTCTTTGGCATGCCAATTCCCACGCAAACGACCGTCCGGATCCTTAAGTTGATAAATGAAGCGAGACAATTTCTTATGAACTATAAAGGGTCCAATGAACTTGGGTGCCAATTTAGCAGTATAGTGGTTAGCAGCATCCGATTGCGTGAAGTTTCTTCTCCAAACGGAGTTGCCTATCTGATATTCATCAGGTCGTCTTCGCAGGTTGTAGTAGACCTTCGAGCGATCGTAGGCCCTAGCAAGACGAACTTTTACTTCTTTGTACAACCGTTGCAGCGCTTGGGCTCTTATATTGGGGTTTTTATCCCTGATGACACGAAGTTCGGGACCTTCATCTTCAGGTCTTTCTTCAGGATTTCCGTCGAGTGTAATTTCTCGGCCAAAATTCAAAAAGTAGGGGCTATGACCAGTGACATCATGCTTGGAGGTTCTTATGGCACAAGCGACTTGTTGTAAGTATTTATCCCACTCACGTTGTTTGTCGGACACGTACGCTGTAAGCATTGTTTTCAGAACACGATTGATGCGTTCCGTTGGATTTGCCTGAGGGTGATACAACGCTGTAAACGCTATTCTGCAGCCATAGTTCCTAGCCAAGGCAGTAAATTCGCGACTCTTGAACTGGACACCATTGTCGCAGATAATTCTCTTCGGAGCGCCAAACAATAAAAACACGTTTTCTTCAACGTGACGTACGACTGCAGCGGCCGTAGCCTTACGAAGGGGAAATACAAGAGGAAGTTTAGTGAAGCAATCAGCCACTACAAGTATATACTGGTATCCCCGAGAAGAACGAGGTAGAGGTCCTATGAGGTCCATACAGATGACCTCCCAGGGCTTCGAGATGTTTGTGTGACCTCCCATATGTCCAGCGGGTGGTCGTTGGTCAGGCTTAGTGCGGGAACACACCTTGCAGTTGCGAATGTAGCGCAGAACGTCCGTTCGCATCTTGGGCCAGCAGTACCTCTGAGCTATGCGACCTAAGGTTTTCGAAACGCCAAGATGTCCTGAGGTAGGATCATCATGATTACGTCGTAGTATTTCTGAACGTTTGTCCTTAGGTAGAACTATCTTCCAATCTTCATTGGCCTGCATGAGTTCTGGATACGGACTCCTAACATGTTTGTAGAGTTGCGAATTCGACTCGCGCCAAGCAGGATAGTGCTGTGGTTCGTTTCGGATTTTTAGGCGCATCCGAGCATACCAACGGTCTTGAACATCATCGTCCTCAGTGACCTCATCGACAATAGGTACGGACCTGGATAGAGCGTCAGGTACGACATTGTCTTTGCCTTTGCGATGGATAACATTGAAATTATATTGTTGTAGGCGTATGGCCCAACGCGCAATGCGTCCTATGGGGTCTTTAATATTATGCAACCACTTGAGGGCGTAGTGGTCGGTCACGACGTCGAACTTAGTTCCCTCGATGTACGGGCGAAGTTTTTCGATGGCGAAGAGTACCGCGAGACATTCACGTTCCGTTGTGCTGAACTTCCGCTCATTCTTCGTGAGTGAACGGCTTATATAGCAGACGACCTTCTCTCCCTCAGGATACGTCTGGGACAAGACGGCTCCGAGTCCATAACCAGAGGCGTCCGTCTGAATGGTGAAGGGCCGACTGAAATCTGGGCAAGAGAGCACAGGGGCCGAGACGAGGCAGTCTTTGATGGTGTCAAATGCGGTTTGACATTCCTCAGACCAAACAAACTTCTGGTTCTTGCGAAGCAAGCGAGTCATAGGTGACACAACTGAAGAAAAGTTAGGCACAAAGCGCCGATACCACGATGCCATTCCCAATATCCTTCTAACCTCTGGTACCGTCTTGGGGTTAGGGATGTTCAAGATTGCTTCGACCTTTTCCGGGTCGACAAGTAGACCTTTGGAGTTGACGACGTACCCCAGGTACTTCAATTCGGGCTTACAAAAGTGACATTTTTCCCGGTTCAAAGTTAGGCCGGCCTTGGCGATCCTAGATATGACTTCCTTCAAGACCTCCAGGTGTTTCTCGAAGGTAGGAGTGCAGATAATAATGTCATCCAAGTATGTGAAGGCGTAAGGTTCTAGGTCGGCACCAATAACTCGGTCGATAAGGCGTTGCCAAGTCGCCGGGCGGTATGAAGACCGAACGGGAGGCGACAAAATTGATACAACCCACGATTAGGGACAGTGAAAGCAGTTAGCGGGCGGCTAGCGACAGAAACCGGCACCTGAAAGTAAGCTGACTTGACATCTAACGTGGTCAGGTATTGTGCATCCCGTAACTTGTCCAAAATGTTGCTGATGTACGGGAGTGGATAGGCATCAGGTTGGCTAACCTTGTTGAGCTTCCGATAGTCCACACAGAAGCGGTAAGAGCCATCCTTCTTCTTTATCATAACGATGGGCGATGACCATGCGGATGTTGAGGGTTCCACAATGCCATTTTCTAACATATCGTCGAGCTCTTGATTCACGTGCTGTTGTAAAGCAGGCGAGATTGGATAATAGCGCTGCTTAATTGGTTCAGCATCCGTCTTGATTACGTGTTCCACTAAATGGGTACATCCTACACCATCTCCTATCAAGGAAAAAGCTTCGCTGATAGTCTGATCAAGCACAGCTTGTTCGTCGTTCGTGAGGTGTTCAGTTGAACGGATCGCAGCGATTTGCTCATCAGCCGAGGCTTTGGAGAAGGTCCATTCCCCATGGCGAAGATCTGGCACAAGGGCCATCCTCTTCCAGAAGTCGGTGCCCAAAATGAGTGTATGTGGTAACGAGGGGACAACCAGGACTTCAAAGGTTCTCACCCGGTCCCTCAAGACGATGGGGACGGTAAGTGTACCAATGCAATTTCTCGCCGTTGGCAACACTGCAGGTAGTGGGTTTATCGGAGCTTAATTTGCAGGAGTTCCTTAATACGTTCCAACCTTGGCGACCTAAAATGGTACGGCTTGCGCCGGAGTCTAACAAACCAAGAAGTTCCTTTCCAAAAATAGACACTCGAAGATAGGGCCTCTCATCTTTGTTGGCGTGACCTAAGATGAAATCGAGCAGAATGCGATGTTCGGTAGGTATGTGATCCGTTTCCCGAGATTGGGAGACGACATTGGCCTCAGAAATGGTGACAGGAGAAGACGCTAATCGGCCTCTTAACGCCTTCCGTTCCCGTTTCCCGAGCAGGAAGGGCAGGTACGAATTGTGACGTCGGCTTTACCGCAGCGATAGCATTTCAATTTGCGCGGCGATGGACACTGAACTACGCGATGGTCGGGCTTCCCACAGTTCCAGCACACACCATAGGGTCGAGCGGCTGTAACATCGCAGACTTGTCCTTCGGCAGAGGGGCTAGGAGTGGAACTGGTTTCCTCAATGGCAGCAGCTCTAGCACCAAAACGGGGCTTGTGATAAGCCAAGTCAGGTTCGAGGGCTTGATAAGGCGGAGGTGGATTCTTGAACCTCGAAGATCGCACCTTAGCATCCTCAATCAGTTTGCCAAGTTGTCTAAGCTGAGCGATACTCGTTGGAGAGTAGAGAGCCAGCTGTGCCTGTAAGTATGGTTGCAAGTTCCTACGCATGATCTCTATGCGCTCCATTTCTACAGGTAAACGAGAAAGGCGACTAAAAAGGTTCTCCATAATAGCAACATAGACCGTCACGGGCTCATCGGGTCCTTGGGTTCTACTACGGATCTCATCCCATAGGCTGATTTCATAATCACAAGGCAGGAAAGCGGCTTTCAAGGCGATGATCAATTCATCCCAAGAACGAATCGTGTTGCGAACGGAACGAAACCAAATTCGAGCGTTGCCAGTGAACAATTCGATGGCAGCGGCAAAAAGTTGATCCTTGGATACGTTTCGAGCTATGCGAGTTTCTTCAATTTCCTCTAAAAAGCTAGTTAAGCCATTTCCTCCATCGAAGGTGATCCTCCATTTGTTGATGGCTAAGTAGTTGGCAGTCGAAGTGTGTCTATGCGACGCAGACTGGTTGACATCTTCGGCAGCAGAAGAACGACGATTGACAGCATCAGCAAAGGGCGGATAATCCAAGTACATGCCAGGCTGCATGGCTGAGCTACTAGGAATAGGCTGAGGGGCAAAGAACTGTGAAGTGGACAAAGGATGACTCCACGTAACCGAGCTAGCAATAGGACGAATAGGCAAGGCAGCATCTTCCTGAGACGTAGTGACAACAGAGCTATGGGGGCGAATATGAGTTTCCTGAGGCGAAGCTACTGAACCGTCGTCCGAGCTTGAATCACTCGGTGCAGCTGTTGTGTCGTTGCGAGCTTGGGTATCAACGTGAAGCTGAAGTTTCGCTTCCAAGGCGGCAATTAATTGTTCGCATCTATCCTTCAAGGACTCCAACCTAGAAGCGGAATCTGGTTCTGCTAGAATATGACCTAGACGACCTTGAACATGAAGAAGGCGAGTACCTAATCGTTGGGCATCATTGTCCAGGTTCCTAGAGGTGCAACTATCAATTTCGGCAGCTAAAATGGAAAGTTTGTCTTCACAGATCGCAAGTTCTTCAGTAGCGTCGAAAGACACGGGAGTGAAAGTGACATTCATAAGGAGATCTATCTTCATACGAGCACGGAGTAATTTACGTTTGTCTTGGACGTTGCCCTGAATGGCAATGTCTCTAACTCGAAGCTCATAATCGAGCTCATCGACGAGCAGTCGATTAACATCTAATTTAAATACCATCTTGCTGTTCCAACAGGACAAGATGATCACAAAAACTTATTTAAACTAGGCTTATAACTAACCCAAGCAAAACCTGTAAATAGCATGCAATAAACAAACCTATAACTAGCAATAATCAATTGTAAATACCCAACAAGTATCGACAATAAATAATACCAAATGTAAATCACCTAGCCAATAATAAATTCTAACACCCTAACAATTCGATTTGCACTATAGTACCACCAAGTACCCTAATAACGACGTAGTCAAAAATCCTTTCAAGGCCCCAAAGCGTTGGGCGTCAAAATCTTCTTGTCAGGGAAGATAGACGGTCGGCCTTACCTTTTGGCGAAAGTTATATTTGGTGTTTTGCCGGCTGGTAACTATCGGCCTAATTGGGCTAGCTCGCCGCGAGGGTCGCAGGGTTCCAGCTATGCTAAGAGAGAATACAAAAAAAAAAGGAGTGGGCGCCAGGTCCTCGACTCAGTTCTAATCCTTATGCCGGACCGTGCACAAGGTCAAGACAATTTCCAGCAGCACAAAGAAAACAATCAAATCAACCACCAAAGAAAATATCACAGCTTTATTTCAAAGAGTTTGGTGCGTACTATAGTGCAATGCTAACATAAACTAAATACAAATATCACAGCAGGCAATATTTTTAGCAACATCAAAGAACACACAGTATGCGACATGCAATAGTAAATATAAATACAAATTTAAATATAAGTATTGGGCAAATAGTAGCCCACGAGCAGCAATGACTATGACCTGAGAATGGGCTAACACATTAAAACATTGTGCGGTTACAACGGAGCGTAGCGATTATTAAATTTAAAAAAAAAATAAATTTATCAAGCGCGCGTCGCGGAGCGAGTTTAAAATTTCGCGTATACCGGCTCGGAGCAATACAAGACCACCTTGGCTAACGTTTCAACCCCGAAGGTTAGCTAAATGACGCTATATCTATATTCAAAATTTTCTAAAGGGCGGAATCAGCGTGCGTTTGCGTGGCCACACATGAACGACGGTGTCCATATTAAAAATGCATTAAGTGTACGTATGTATATTTATATGCTAAAGAAAGCAAAGGCTTGGATTTGCCCCTTACTCGGTTAACGGAGATCTACAATAATCACAACGCTCCCGAAGGGTGCTCACGAGACACTGCCACTGAAGTGTGCCTAACTTCACGCCGAAGGTTTGACATGAAAATATTAACTATTGTTTTGGTGATGAAAACAGCGAAGCTTTAAGGCGTCCGAACTGTGTTATGTAAGCGGGTGAGTAAAAGCGACGTCCAGATAGGACACAAGTGAAGCTCAAAGTTCTACTCTATAAATCTTTCAGATAACGCAGAGGTCAATAAGGTTAGGGGACCCGAAGGCACAAACGGAGCAATACACAGGTAAACCTTACGACCTTAATTTAGCAAGTAGCAGAGGGTAACCGCATGTCATTGCGCGGCGGCCCGAACAAAAATAACACAATTTCAAATATTACTAAACTAACGATGCACGAAGCCTACTATCGTACAATCCGATGCTGAATAAAATCACACATGTCCGGAGTGCTAACGGCATGAAACAGTATGATTCAATTATAAGTTACAACAGGCGCAATGCATATTATCTACAATAACGTCTTGCCTGCAGGAAAGTTCACCAGAACCTAATCTCTCCGTTCGTTCCCCTGGGGTTGGACGTAGCTAGAGAGAAGCAACGATGACGGCTGCAGCTGCGGGGTGCAGTGCCAGCTATGGAGGTCGCAAGATGACTTGCAGGTGAGTGTAAAGCAGTTGCTCAATCTTCAGCGTGGCCCACGAGAGTTGAAAAATTCACAGGCGATGCGACTATCTTAGGGGCCCAGTACATCGAACTGGATTCGAGCAGGGTGCAGTCGAACGGGGTAGGTCTCAAGCTGGGGGTCGAGCCGAAAGAAGCGTGCTAAAGTCGTTTCCAGGAGATCCGCCAAAGCGAAGGGATGCAAGTAAGTAGCTAACTAATCATTACGAACATCCACGATAACGCAGAAATGCTTCCAGATCCCTCAAACAATCTATTCGAAGAGGCGAGCCCTACCAAAGGGCTATGAAGCACTTAGCTGCAGAGGAACACCTACTAGCACGACAGTTTAGCTTGAAAAAAAAAGCCGAAAAATTCAAAAACCCAGCCCACAGGTCATCTGATAACAAAAATTTGGGCCAGAAGAAGCCAAAAAACCAGTCAGGCAAGTTTGACTGCAGGAAAAGATAACATCGCTCTAGCAACAAATGGAATAGTTAAAAACAATTTGTATCACCGGTTGCCTAGCGGCCATACCCAAATATTTGTAAAAATATAGCAAGAATAAACCTAATTTGCAAAATATAAGTAATTAAACGAGGGGTTGCTTACGAAACTGCATGATAATTATAGGAGAGTAATTAAAAATAAGATATAGCTAATTATACCCAGGTTAAAGCATGCAAACATTGACAAAAGCCAACCATAAATATTCAAGTTCAGAAATTCAGCTAGCGAAAGTTCAATGCTACGGGGGGCACTCCAAAAGTATCGTAACAACTTAAAAACTTCAAATTTGACATTTTTAAGTAAATAGTTTTTTCAAGTTTTGCAATATTAGGAGGAAGAAGAAGTAAATATGAACATCAATAACAATATTAGAAAGAGGGTTACCCTACTGGGAAGGAAAGGATACTCTGTAACAATATACTACTTAGTTGTTTTAAATGAGAATATAATTGGCTGAAATGTAACCTAATCATCACCTCTTAAATTTAGAAAATTGTCCAATTGGAGCTTCTACGATACTGACAATACAGCGACTCACTATTATCGATTTGGTACAAGCTAACTTAGTTTTGTTTCACCTGTCAAATAAAATAAGTTAGAAATTTCAGTTGTTTTTTCTAGGTTATGTCGTGTCTTTTAATCATAAAAAGCAGCAAACAATGGGACAAACATCGATCATTAGCATTGGTACTGAAGTAATAAAATAGTACTACACTCTTTCTGAATCATTATATTATCTTCCTAAATATAATTCCCAGTACGTCTAATAATCTATACTTTTTTAATTAATATCATTCCGTTATAATCCCAATGCAAAAAAATACAACTCGCATACGGCTTTGCTGTATTTTCAGCTTTGGGATTATAACCTATAATATTCATAAAAAATATACTATAAAATATAATAAGCGTACTACCATTGACTATAAACATATTCTTTTAATAATCAATGGTAGTACTTATTAATCTTATTATATTACCACTGAAAATATATTTTCACAATATTTTGGACAAGTACCATTTGATAAATTATAACTTTTATTAGTAACTTTTTTTTATAGTTTTGAAGTACATTCCAGAAGAAATGGAAGTTGACATTGGCAGTTGCATTGGTTTAGTGAACAGATTTTTTTTCTAAAGGTACCTACTCTGAGGCACAGTTTAGTGCATAATCGTAATATGATATTTTAGTGCGTCTTTTCGTGTAAAACGCTTTGAACAAATTTCACACTGAAATGCTGGCTGTTTTCCACATTCGTACTGAAGGTGCCTCGTTAAGGTGCCTTTATTTTTATACACCCTGAAACATTGGTGGCAGGTGTGGCTACTTCTTTCGTCTTCATCTACAAATAAAAACCACTTAAGCAAGTTGATAGTATTTCAACAACTATACATGAGAACATTATATGAGTGTTGTTATTACTTTTTCAAGTGCTTCCTGCACGTCAGTTACGGGCGAGTGTACACGACGTCCCATTTTTTTATGGGATTAACTAGAAATCGCCATTATTATTACAGTTAAAAGATAAAAGTTTATAGCCCACTTTTCGGGGCAAGATGATGAAAACGGAAACCGAATATCTATTTTACTTTAAGAGCTGCAATCGCAGAACGAAAATTTCAACTTTCAATTGGACGCTAATAAATCAATTTTGAAACTACGTATAAACCGTTCAATAGTTATTTTCACCATAGGAGACCATGTTAGGGTGATGAATTTCACCCTGTAAATATGCTGTCAGTCATTAACAAAAGTTAGGTTATGCCCATTTTATACAAAATGATAATTTTATGTAAATGTACAAAACGTGGTTGCCAGATTTGGTTTTGGATTTTGTGCCACTTTTATTATTGGTTAAGATAAGTTTCATGAAAGACAACTTGCTGATTCTGAATACGTTTCATACTTTGTTGAGTAGGCATAATGGTATAATGAAAGTCGTATAAATTGTATACAAAAATATTTTTTCTGTTGGTCATATTTTAAGTCATCTTTTTAATATCTAAATCCTAGAATAAAAACAGCAGCTTAAAACACTCGGGTGTCTATGCAACTCGACTGCGTCTCGTTGCATAACAACACCCTCGAACTTTAAGCTTGTGTTTTCGCACTCGTATCATTAATAACTGTAAATATTACAATTTATGTATTTTTTCCAGTATAAATAAATAAAGCTTATTCCTTTCCTTGCTATGTCTTCCATTACTGCCTCCTTCCATCTATTCCTTGGTCGCCCTCTTCTTCTAGCTTCTTGTGCTCTGCCTTCCAATACTATCTTAGTAGCTGTTCCATCTGGCATTCTCCATATATGCCCAAACCATCTTAATCTTTCAGCTTTATGAAGTCTACTATACTTGGCTCGCCATACTTCTCTTGTAACTCTTCGTTTGTAAGTCTTCTCCAACCATCCTCCGTCCGAGTCCCTCAAAATATTTTTCGCAGCATTTTTCTCTCCCATCTACTTATCATGTCTTGATCTGCCACATTCATCGTCCATGTTTCACATGCATACGTAGCTGTGGGTCGAATTACAGTCTTATAAGTCGTAGTTTTGTATTACGCGATATTTGTTTTGAGGACATAATGCTGTTTAACACGCCGGCACATCTCGATGCTTTTATTAACCTTGATTTAATTTCTTGTGATTAAACTCCTTAACTAGTTCTATTCTCAAATATTAATATTACGGAATTATTATTGATTTCTTCAATTTTTCCACTGCTTCTTTGTTGAAGTTGCTGAATATTGTTCAGTGAAAGTTGAAAATGGAAATTTTTAAATATGGCCACAGAAGAAAATCGCAGGGAGTTAAGTCACAAGACCTCGGGGGCCACACTGTAGGCATGTTTTGACTAATAACGCTGTTTTCGTAAAACTCTCCAAGTAAATTTAAATTTTCTTGTGTTGTGTGAAGTTTTGCCCCATCTTGATGAAAGTAACCCCTTTGCATCGGCATGTAACTCTTCAAAAAACGGCGACAAAGTTTCAGTACGATATCGTTGTGCTTTGAGCGAACCTAAAATTTGAATTATTAAAATAAAATTTAATCGTTTTGCTGCACTTAATTACCTTAAAAAATATAGCGGTTCTTCAACATAAAAATTGGGATTTTCAGCGCTCCACATCCTCATATTTTGTGAATTAATATAGCCAAATAAATAAAAGTATGCCTCATTAATAAAGAAAGTTTTCTCAAATGCATCATCGTTATTTCCTAAATTATTGATAAACCAGTGATAGAATCCAATCTAACCAGAGGATCGTTTGGCAGCAGTCCTTATACACTTGCAACCGGTAAGGAAAATAATGCAAATTGCTTTTTAATGTCCTATGAGATGTTGTATACGAAATATTAGTTGCTGTCCTAAATGGCGAACAGATACGTGTGGTTGTTCTTGCACAATTTATCTCGCATTATTAACTACTTCTTCAGTGCGTATGTTTGGTCGACCACTGCCTTGCTTCCGGTGTACATTTTCAGTTTCGCGGAAGTTATGGACCATTCTTGATAAAGCATCACTAAATACCTTATATTGTATAGCTGTAGCGGTTTAAGTTCAAAATTGTCCCGCCCAATAATATTTCTATTAGTTATTTCAGATACCTAAAACAGTACAAAGCCCAAAATTAAACCAACAGTTAATTTTTATGCATAAATACTTACGTCCCAAATGTCACTACGCCGTACAAATATTTGTAGTTTTGTGTCACCTTTAATGAGTTTCGGCATATTCCTAGATAAATGGCATATTTGCTTTAGTATTACAATTTGTTGGCAGATGGGTATATCCATGACGCCGATGTCCATAAATATTATGCCTAGTGGCAAACAAAGTATCAAAGCACCGGAAACATTGTTCGTTTAACCTCAAAATGTCAAATTAGACACTTTCGTGAGCCTGCTGTACATAACAGCTGATTCTGACAGAGTGTCAGAAAGAGATTCTAGGGAGTTTTAATTTTATTAAACATAAAAACAAAATTCCATGTCTACCTACCGGAAAATAACTATTGAACGGTTTATAGTTTTTCAAATCCAATGGTCCAAAGAGTTCGCCGTTCATCGACCTTACAAGCTTCTTTTTTCTATTAATAATGGTGAGGCACTAACACCCCATGAAGGAGCTTGGCCTGCAAGGCGGAAGGTTAGAGCTTCCGTATCCTCGCTCTCACACCCGACTGTCGCGTGTCAAATTCATGACACGTGGTGATGTGGTGAGCACCACGCATTAGACAGCCGCATTATTACCCCTTGTTCTTTCGAACGCAGGTTCCCAATTATTTAAAGCGACTGGGTTACGCATATAGTTATTGCAGCGACTTTAGATTTTCGCCTATTTTAAGCTTGTTTTTCATTTGTCCTTAAAATTCATTTCAGTGTAAATTTGCGTAAGTGTAAGTGTAAGTTTTTCAATGTAAGTAGGCATGAAAACCTGTAACCATGCATGATTATTGTATACATCCTGAAATAGTAATATTTGACATTTATTAATGGTACTAGGTTAGACTACAAAATATACACACATTTTCTTTACTTATTTTAAGCTTTTACAAAACATTTTTATTTACAATCTAACATGAAATGATGCTTTACATCTATACCGTATGTGCCGAAGAAGAGTAGCTTTGGTTTTGTATAACATGGAACATTTTTCGCAGCGATATGGTGTATACTGCGTTTCCGTGTTCGTTGTTGGACGGATTAAGTAACCTAAAATTAAAAATTATTAAAATCTACAAAACTGAAAACAGTTCTAGCTAGTTTCAAAACTAATAAAAGCTATGATGATATGCTACTTGGTTTCAAATTGTAATACTACAAATACCGTCATTAATAATCAATTACTTGATCCTTCAACATCATGAGTCCTATAAATATGAACACTTAAGCCTTTCATTTAACTGAATGACAATAAAACAAATTTAATTGTTGAGACATCCAATATGTCGATGGGGCTATACTTATATTTATTTTATTTTGTAACCATAATCGTGTTTATTGACCCTCGATAGCAGGCGTAATATAGCTTTTACGGCCCGAGAGCCTATAAAGTTGCTGAGCAGTATGACAAACACCAACAATGTAGTATAACAACATCAACAATCCACATAGAAACTATAGCACACTAAAAATTAAAAGTGCCATTAAAACGATTTTGAGAACCAAAAGAAAATACAACATTGTATGCACCACGATCATTATAACGATTATAGCCTTCGGAAAATGTAAAGCTCTCCGGTTCGCGTTACGCTTCTCGTACTATAATCTACTGATTGTGCCCTTAGGACATAAATAACTATTATAGTTATAACAGTGAGATAGAATGAACAAAAAAAAAAGAGAAAGAACTGCTTGAGTAGGAAAAAGGTAGACATAGAAGAAAATATTTGAATAGGCTTACGCTAATTTTAATTATGATATACGTTATATACTATAAATATATGTATAATATAGAGGGTGTCGAATAATTTTCCATCACTTTTATTTTGTTTGTATGTTATGAACAAAGTCTACTTCTACCGAGGACGAATTATCTTATACACCGACCGCTGTGGTCATATGGTCGAAGTTCTACATAGAATTTTGCCGAGATTAAGGAGTACCAACCCTAGTAAAGGATCTTTTGCATCATAAAAACAGTATAGCTAAGTGAACATTTTGCACAATTTTACATTGCCGTATTTATTTAGGGTGCCATGATTTTTTTAAACCACGGGCAACATCAGATTTCTCTTTTATTTATGCCAATTATGGAAATGTTTCTTATCTAATACCTACCTAATCGGCAAGGAAATTAAGAACTACATAGCTTTACTAAGGTTGGAACTCCTTAATCTCGGCAAAATTCTATGGAGGACTTTTGATCGCAGCAGTAGGTGTTAAGGTACCTGATAACCTGATACTTGACATGCCTAGACTTTGTTCATTACTAACAAAATAAAAGTGATTGAAAATTATGGAACACCCTCTATGTACGTTACCTAAATATGCCTACTGAAATATTTCTTATATGTTATCTCTTTGCTATTCAAGCTTCTGTTTTTTGTTCATGATATCTTATAGCTGTTATAGACAGGTTGCTGTACTGGCGGACGTAACATGCACATATCACCGTATTCAAATACTGGCTTCCGTAATAATATTACAACTAAATTCCGTTCAGGTTTTTCAAAGAACTCTAAGTGTATGCCGCCACGAAATTACAATTAACATACCACCTCCACATTTTAAGCTACTGCTATACAGTGGTCTCTTACGTAGTTTAATAAATTCGAGAGTTTTTAATTATCTCACAAAACATCGCAATATACCCGGTAAACTGGTAAACGCAAACCGATCCGTATAAATAAATAGTCAATGTTATAGGGCGCTATGAAAATATTAATTACTGTTTCACAACTCAGAAGAACTGGCAAAAATTCTATTATTACCATTTGGTATGTAGCTGGTAGTTTTACTAGCACGCATACAGGGTAGTTCAAACTGAAGGGTATCAAGGCGCATCCGTTGTGTCTGGAGAAACGGAAGAATGATTTCTTTTGGTACTTTCGGAGCATTTTAGGCAAAATACCTATAAAAGTTGGAAATATCTCTAATAGTATTTATGTAACCTTGAGAAATTGAAAATGAAGTTTAGTTATCTGTCCATTATTATTTTATCTTTATAACCGCTAAAATGAAGAACAAACCAGCACCTTGGTTTACTGATAATGTTAAGTTACAGATAAATCTTAAAAATAAGGCAAAATCATAATATAAACAATCTAAGAACCCTGGACACTGGAAATATTACAAAAGTTTGCGTAATTTTACCAATCTTGCAATGCAAAATGAAAAGAAAGCGTACTTCGAGCATAAGCTTGGGATTGGAGGCACAAATGCTATTTGGAAGGAGCTAAATTTAATAAATATAAACATTAAAAAACAAAATTCTATTCCGGAAACACTCAGTAATGTACAAGAAGTTAATGATTTTTTTGTAGACTCTATACCTCATAGCATTTCTGATCAAATGCTTCTAGATTTTTATCGTAATAACGAACTTACATCAGAAAAACTTTCTTTCACTACTGTTGACGTTGAGGAAGTACAAAATTTAATTAGAAGTGTAAAAAGTAATGCAGCGGGTATAGACGGTATAACCATCAATATGATTAAACTGTGTTGTCCATACATATTACCGTTTATTACTCATATACTGAACTGCTGTTTATCAGAAAATGTTTTTCCAAAATGTTGGAAAAATGCAATTGTGATTCCTTTCTCCAAAATAAATAATGCTGCAGCCTATAAAGATTTACGACCTATCAGTATACTGCCAGCATTTTCAAAGCTTTTAGAAAAAATTATAAATAAAAAGTTACGTCAATATTTAAGTAATTATAATATCCTTCCAATTTGTCAGTCAGGGTTTAGACCATCTCATAGTTGTGTTACGGCTTTGCTAAATATAACTGATATCTTAGCTGCTTCTGATAATGGAAAATTAACAGTATTGACGCTGTTAGATTTTAGTAAAGCGTTCGATGATTTGTTAATTGCTGTTTTAAATTACATTGGTCTTGGTCTTAACGCTCTTACCCTAATGAAAGACTACCTTTATAACAGGGGTCAACAGGTTATGATTGATAGTCGTATGTTTACAGCACGATTTGTTCAAAGAGGTGTTCCACAAGGATCTATTCTTGGGCCCTTGTTGTATGCCATTTATACTGTCAGGCTGTGTTCGATGCACTCAGTTGAGAGATAATAAAGTGGACTGTATGATTTAAATTTTTACTGATAACAATGAGTTAGTAGGTACATTTACAACGATGTGCCCCGTACGTTGGTCGTCTTTGGACTCACTCCTTTCTCGGCCGCTGCCTGCGGGCCTGGCTCGTTCGATACTCAGGTCTATTACTCTTTTTTGCCGGAAAATTTCGATAATGCAGTTTCTACCATAAACAGAGATCTTAATTTATTAGCAAAAGCAACCGAACAACATGCCTTAATATTAAATCCTGAGAAATCTTGTGCTGTAATGTTTGGGAGTAGAAATGAATGTGATATTAAGAAAAACATACCTGCACATAAATAATAAATTAATACCTGTTGTTGATGAAGCAAGACATCTAGGTCTTATATTGGACAATAGTTCTAGATATAAACAACAAATTTCCAAATACATTCAGAAAGCATATGGCATTCTTAGAATACTTTATCTACACAGGTCATACCTCAGTAAAGCAGTCACTTTCTGTGAATCTCTTGTTCTCTCCCAGTTTACGTTTTGCTCAGAAATGTATGATTCCTGTTTAGATGTTGATACCATTAAACGAATTCAGAGAGTGCAAAATGCTTGCTTGAAATATATCCATGGTATTAAAAAAATTGAACATATTTCGAATACACTTCTTGAAACAAATTGGCTAAACATGAAAAACAAAAGATTCCTTCAAAGTTGCTTGTTTTTTTTTAAATTAGCAACCGCCTTATCTTTATAATAAAATCACTTATAGAACTGACGTACACAATTTAAATTGAAGACATAAGTGGACTTTAACTTTTCCTAAACATACAACATCGCTTTTTGAAAGATCGTTTTCTTACAATATTGTAAAAGTATTAAACAAATTACCCGCTTTATGGGTGCGTGGGCGCGCGAATGGTTTGAACCCAGAACAAAAACACTTGTAAACCGGTAGAAAAACGTTTATTGTAAAAGAAGATGCTACGAATTCGTACTCACCGAGGATGGGCTGTAACTGTACTGAGCTTATGCCAATCCCGTTAGTTATATCCGAAAGGGGTGAATATCCCTTTGGGGAATTCGCAGTCCCGTTATGTCAGGGTTTGTGAAGCCAGCAGCATTCCCGTTAGATGGAAAATGCAACGGTAGTTTTACCGTAAGGAATGTTACCTGCCGAAGCCCTTCTGTCAAGGGCAGTGAATTATTGCGAATTACGCCAAAGGAATTTTTGTGTATCTATTATCGCCACACGCTTCTTACTAAGATTTACCTTTGCATAGATTTAGACCTGCCTTCTTCGAGTATTTACTTCAAACTCATTGATTATCTCCACGTAATTTGATGTATAGTTTTTCATAATATTGCGTCTTGCACGGCCATTGTCTACTGGTTTTGCTTTCATTGAATTTTGTGGATGTTTAACAAATATGTTGCTATTTACGTCACCATAAACTATAGTTTAGTTAGGCAATTTTTTTTGAAGTCCTGCGTTCTATTATATTTAAGGTGAGGTTGAAAAGCAGGATTCTGAACCTCATTTTAAGGTTCCATAAATTTTTGCGTGTTACGTTATAAACTGTATATATTTGGGTTATAGAATAAAATTTATTATTATTATTATTATTATTTATTACTAGCTTTTTAGTCCACCAGATAGGTGATCTTCTATTTAACATCGTTTTTGCATTTTTCAAATTGAATTCTAAATAAATAAATTACAGAAGAAAAGTTTGTGTCATTGCCGTTAGATGGCGCTCAAAAAGGTAGGGAAATAACGTTTGATAGGTTGGAAAAACGAGTTTGTCAATGCCAAATTTACCATATGCGCTACTAGTAAGTGCATAAATAATGTTTTTCTATTTTGCGTTTAGAATAACTCCATTCTAGCACCCAAATTCTCAAACACTTCACGAAAAAGACAATAGCCTATCTATACTCCGCTTTCAATGCTTGCATGAGACCTGGAAGCACGCACACATCGTACTGTTCCCAAAACCGGATAAAAACAGAAAGAAACTAAACAGCTATAGACCCATTAGCTTGCTGACATCACTTTCAAAGCTCCTTAAAAAATGTATTCATAGTCCACTACTGAAGCATATTGAGAAACAAAACACAATACCAAAATACCAATTATGCTTCAGGAAAGGTCACTCAGCGAGTCACCAGCTTCAAAGAATAAGCGAGCTTATTGAACGAGGCTTTAACAACAAACAATATAAAAACCTAGACAATACAATGCCCACGCATCTCAAGGCAATCATCTTCTCTTTCCTTGACAATAGAACATTTGCAGTAAAATTCAACACAACCCTGTCTGAAACCACTAAGATCCGGGCCGGTCTTCTTTAGCATATACACGTCTGACCTGCCAGAGCCTGGTCCAACAATAGCAACCTTCGCGGACGATACCTCCATGTTCACACAAGCCGACAATCATAATGAAGCAATTACCGAATTACAGACCGCAACTGACAAACTCCTATCATGGTTCAAAACCTGAAACATCAGAATAAATCCTGAAAAATACCAAACCAAAATTTTTACGCTAAGAAGGCTCAACAAATAGAGAACAACGAAATACTCTGGAATCCCAAAGACAGCGCTGTCAAATACCTGGGATTATACTTTCACACTCGCTTAAGCTGTGGGTACCACATGAATCAGAAGCTTCCCCAAAGTTATACTAGGCTAAGACAACTATACCCACTCATTAACCCGCAAATCTACACTAAAAACAGAATGCGCAACATTACTCTACAAAACTCTAATTCGACCTCTTGTCCTATATGGATCGTCGATCGGGTGCAACACCTCAAACACCAACGTACAGAAAATACAACGCCTCCAAAATAAGATTCTAAGACTCGCAGGCAACGCACCGTGGTACGTTAGAAATACTCAGCTGCACGAAGAACTCGGCATCTTACCCATTGACCAATATATCAAAAACTGTGTCGAAATATTCATCTCAAACGCGAGTGCATGTAGTGGTTAGTGGTGCGGTATACTATGACCTCTTCAAAACGAACACTCCCTCCAGACTTAGATGAAAATTACCCCAGGACCTAGTTCTAATAAACCAAAGACACAATTAAACAAAATGTAAACTCACTGCGCCTATTACTCTGTCGCACAATGTTATAATGTATAAGTCCGGTTTGAGAAAGCAATGTTAACTCTGGTGTTAGCTAACGCGACGTCAAAGTGAACAAAAACGAATCAAATCTCAAATGCTTATGGCAACTAATACATTAGTAAACAAAATTTGATGCGATTTTGTTCACTTTGACGCGATGTTAGCTAACACGAGACTTAACATTACTTTCTGCAACCGGCCCATAGTCTAAGTTACTATTATATCACAACATATTTTCCCGCTGCTGATCATGTAAGTCAGTGATACAGCCTTAGTAACAAAACGTGTAAGTCGGTAATGCTATTTGTTTGCTGCTTTGCCTTGACAACGAAACTTAATAGATATTTATGCATTAAGGAAGATATGAATATGTTTTTCCCTGAGGTTGACATGTGTTACAGACCGAGGGCTCTGGCCCGAGGTCTGTAAGTCAACCGAAGGTAAAGAACATGAATATCTCCCGTGGTGCATACAATATTTTATCTACTAACACATTCGTAAAAATAGTATGAAACTTCAAAATGTCACAATGACATTTTAAATTAGAATATGTAAGTAACATCAAGGATTGCCTCATTGTATGGTTGCTAAGACGTTAATTGTAGTTGCATTGTTACCATGAGTTTGAGGGAGAAATAGTTTGACAAGTCCCTTGGGAGTTATGAGTAGCTTTTCATATTTTGTTTCTATGACGAAAATGTACAATATCATGTTACTAGTAGATAATATTATTAATTTACTAGCAACATGATATTGTACATTTTCGTCATAGAAACAAAACATGAAAAGCTACTCATAACTCCTAAGGGACTTGTCAAATTATTTCTCCCCCAAACTCATGGTAACCATGCAACTACAAATAACGTTTTAGCAACCATACAATGAGACAATCGTTGATGTTACCCCCTCGGTCAACCTCAGGAAAAAACATATGCATATCTCCCTTAATGCATAGATATCTATATTATGTTCCTAAAATAAAAAAATTAACAACGCAAGATGCAGATTTAGACGTTTTGTTTCTAAATTGCAAGTGTTTATGTGACATGTGACACTCACAGCTAACACGACTCACGAAAATTAATCCTGGTGACATTCCGATAAGCAGCGGGAAAAATATAATAAGATTCGGCAGACAACAAGCCGCGGCTTCGCCTTGGCTTGTACTTGTCTACCTTAAATGTTAAGAGGTCCTTACATTCTTTGTTACTTAAATAGCTATTACCTATGCTATGTATAACAAATGATTGTTGATCTGGCAATAAACGTACCTTAAAAAACATAATTTTTACCAAGAACACACGAAATCAATTATTAAACTTTTTAGTTTACGCCACTGCGATATGCTCTTTAAATATTTGAATAGATCTTGTCGACGCACAGTCGTTTTGCGCTCACGGTTGCCAAGATAGACTAATTAAAATGCAGTGAATCATTTTCCCTGCTTGTGAGGAGCGAAGAAGGATCGCGCGCACAATGTATTACGCAATTCGCGAATTGGGTTCCATGCTCTTTACGATTATGCTAACACGATTACTGTTCGGTTAGTATTTTTAACGATATAAGGGTTTCAACTGTTACTTGTAACTATTTCATATGCAGATAAATAAATGAGCGCGAAGCCTGAACGACGCACCAGGTACATACCAATACCTTGGCTTAAACTTACACAAATGTATTACGGTTCATTGTTTCAATGTTTGCTTTGACTAAATAGTATAGCACTCCACAACTTGATGTTTAGTAGTGTTTTGTGTAACAAAAATATTTTTTTAGTAATGAAATGTAAATGATCCTGGCCACCTGAGATGGAAATCTGATATCCCTTTCCTGGATTGTTTATTTTTATATTTAAATATATAGCCAATGTATGCATGCTTGTTCATTGTTAATTACATTTCATCATTGTAATTCCCGTACCTGAAAGTGCGCGAATACGGCTCTTTTCAGTGTGAGGCGCTCGATTTCGTGAGTACTGCGACAAATGAGAATTTACGGTGTGCGCGGGAAACTTCAACAAGTGGTAGTCGCTAGCGTGCCCAGCTGAAGGGTGAACGTTTGTTAGCGACGCGATGTGAATTTCGCCTGCAGCGAAATAAATAAGAAACGGCGGGAAGACTCGCAGTAGATAGAATACTGCCTATAAGCATTGATTAAAGAAGTATAAAGATATGCAACACAACGTTAAAATCTGTACTGCATCTCCTTGCTACCCGCGGCCCCCGCATCAAGCAACTGATTCACAATATCGTGGCGCCGCCGCCGTTAGCGCGAAATATCTCAACTTCCTTTCTTTGGCCACGGTGTGTTTATCTTTTGTTTAGTTGCACTTTGTGTTATCAGTTAGGCAGTGAACATATATAAACCAATAACAAAGATTACGACGCTAAGCCATTTATAAATGTAACTTTCAATGCTTTGACCTACAGTGACTATACACACAGTGTGGCCATACAATTGTTGGCTGGTACTTTTGAATCCAATGTCAAAATCAGATTTTGCGAAAAACCATGGTGATGTAATAAAAAAATAGAATTTTTTTAACGGTGTAAGCGACATTTGGTAACAAAGAATTACTAAAGTCAAAATAAAATTTGACAATTATTCATTTGCTGAAGTGAATAATGTTATTCAAAATAACTGATCTCTCAAATACAATAAAATACCACAAAGGGGTTTAAATGTTGAAGAAATATGAGTCATACGGTGTCTTCAATTTATTACAATTGATGGAAATTGGAAAGTTCAAATCCAAAACACAAATGATATAGCATCATTTGTAAAAATCTTCTCGGTAATTTAATATGCTTTATTAACATCTAAATTATATTAGATAGATACATGGGCTAAACCCCAATATAGCCCATTGGTGCTTAGGCGCATGCGCGTGATAATGTGATTCTCAGTTTGTCGGAGGTATTACAAATGTTCAGACAATGGAGGTAAAACACGGGAGTCTCATGCCAGACCCAATCTTGACTACCGTCAAGGTGCGAATTTAAGTTAGCTGCTGTTTAAGATTTGTGTGTGCTTAGTAGAAAAATGCCTGTGCATCACCATAAAACAAGCAGTTAGTCCAATTGTCGACAATAATATTGAATTTGAATTTCCCAATGAGTATTTCTCTTATTTATAGCTTAAAATCTAGTTTCACCACTGGCATAACAGTTCCTTTATGTTCATATTCCGTAAATGTCAAAATGTACCAGTGGGGCTATACAGGAGTTTTCCCGACACTAAACTACTTGCTATACATGTTTAACCTGGAATTGCAAATGTACACCGCAATAATCTATTGAGCAGTTACTTACGAATATTTAAGCAAAAACTTACAGGAAAATATTTATTTCTCTGTTAAATGTTCTGGTTTGTTTGATGTTAATACTGTTCTGAATATCGTAAACAACTAATTTGCGAAAAACGTCAAAATATGGTTCTTTTCCGTAGAAACAAACTATAATTTGGAAAACTCACAGCCGCGGGAAAACTAATAGCGGATTTCATCACGTGATACGTCCACTCAAACTTTTGACAAGTTATAAAATGCCAATGTCTTATTTTGACATTAGTAACTTTTTGTAACTGAACATTCTGTACACTGTTAAAAATGACAATAACTTGGAATCCTTTTGCCTTCAGCCAATGGAAAACATGACCACCGTATGGCCACACTGTGATTATATAGTCACTGTACTTTGACCCTATCGCCAACGTTCTTTAATAATACGGCACGCGTTGCCAACGATACATATGTTAATATCTATTTGTTTCGTAGGTATTTGTATTTTAACGGCGAAATATGGGAAAACTAGATTCACTATCAATTTCCAAAATATTTGGTTTCCCCTGTTCATTTACTTGAGTTCGTATTTTTATTGGAAAAACCCAGGTTAATCGTTCACAATACGAATATTTAGAAAGTAATTTCTCCAATAGTATAAAAACGTCAAAGTTTAAAAAAGAGACAAGTGTAAACAAATAGGAGAAAAACACATAATATTTTTTTTTTATTATTTCGGAAAAAGTTTATAGAAAAGTTCCCCATATGTGAGAAGGTGTGCTTTTTATTTTTTCAATTGTTATTAACAAATAAGTGTTTTTTAATATATTCTTAATTAAAAAAAATATAACTTCGTTATTTATTTAAACCATTGCCTGACATTTGATAACATAAGGTTTTGGGGTTCACAGATTACGAATCTGGCCTCAAAATTGGTCTAAAAACAAAAACGGGGTCTACAAAATGGCGTCAAGGGTCTAATTTTTTATTATTTTTTTTTAATTTTTATTATATGTGTAGGGGTTTTTGGGGTCGCTGATTACGAATTTGACATTAAAACTCAACTAAAACACAAAATGGCGGATCCAAGATGGCGAAAAAGCGTATTTTTTTTATTCGAACTTTATTTCTTATCTATATAGGGTTTTTTGGGTCGCTGATCTCAAATTGTATGTTAAAAATTATCAAAAATTAAAAATAGCGTCTTTAAAGCGGCAAAATAGCTTTATTTCTGAATTACTCAGTAATTATAAATATAGCATTAAAAGGTTAATTTTTATTCTGTACGATTATTATTATTATTATTTAATAAACATTATATACAAATAAAATTCTAAATTGTTAAATTAACTCAAATTTAAATAGATTAAATAGATTTAAATATAACATACGAATACATACGTTTAAATTCCAACGCCTAAAAATGTGTTTTCTACAACCTCTTTGTAGAATTTCCAAAATATATTACTGAATTAATAGATTTTTCTGTTTGTGACGGACGGAGGAATGTTATTACATAAAAACAAATGGCAACTTGTTCAACAGTATGGTGCAATTTTAGATAAATTAATTTTATTGTACGTAATTATCGAAAAAGCAAGTGTTTTTGTCGATTATCAGACACATAGAATAAAATGTGCTGAAAGAGACCGACGTCTAAAAACGAAAAATGCACCAGATATTCGATTTGAAAGGGACAGGTTTTTAAAGTTGTATCAAGAAAAACTTCTGGCAAATGTCTTTCATGTCGTTTTATTGATTTTTCAAAAGAAACTTTAGCTGCAAATAATATCCCTGCTCTCAAGCTGAAAGTGATGCTGATCGGTTAATAGTTACAACAACTCTCAATGCATCAAATAAAAACATAGTCGTAGTATCAGAGAATATAGACCTATTACTTTACTACAGCTTTAGTTTCTCCTGATAAAGATATATATATTTTAAACCTGCCAAAAATAAAAAAAATAAAAAACTATCTTCTTCTAAAAGCCTGCAATTTGCGCATCCCAATTTAATCGAACAGAACACAAAAAACATTTCTTTGATATGCAAACCAGTAAAAACTGCATAGTTACTGATAAAACCTTTAGTTCACATATGATCAGCAACGTACCTTATCAATTGAGGTAGGTAAGTTATTAAACCGCATGTTTTTTGCGCAAAAACTTTGCAGTTTTATAATATACCTTGTGTCATTTACCTTTAACGTAGATTTGCTTACCAAGCGGCTTGTCAAATTTAGGGGAGATAAATGATTGAAAAATATGCGATTAAATGAAAAACGATAAATAGAAAAGTTGTTGAAATTGGTGAGCTCAATCATTGGTTAAAATATTTGCACTCATAACACTCTGTATGTAGTACTTATATAAATAATATTTTGAAGCATAAAAACTTTAAGCTGTTACATATGTTTTTTAAATTTCCTGGTTTGCTGTAATATTCTTGTAGCTGTTTAAACATTTGAGCGAAATGCAAAAACACATTTTATTTTAATTTTGTAATGAAACAACACAGATTTTAAAAACTAAAATTTTATTCTTCTTTAAATTTGTTACAAAGGAAAAAGCAAACCAAACAATAAACAAATAAAACATTCAATCATCCAAAAATTAAATAGGTTTTTTTCTGGAGTTGGCTGCTGCAAATTCTTTTATAATATTGCCAAAATGAATTTTATGGAGAATCTCTTGCTCTATAGCTAAGATTGCCAAACCAGATAATCTTTCTTCTAACATGGTAGACCGCAAATACTTTTTTTTATTACTTATTTTGAGAAGGATCTCTCACCAGAAGCTACAGACACAGGTAAAGTAAGCAATATTCTTAATGTAATGGTAATATTTGGTAGATATGAGGTTAGATTGTTTTCAAATATATATTGTAGAAGTCGAAAGGATTTGACGCTTCAGGTAATGAAAACAACCTTAGGGCTTTAATCTCGTTAAATAAATCATTTTCTTCTACTTCAGTCTCCTTATTTTTCTGATTAGTTAGCTTTTGTTGTAGAGCACGACAGCTTTTTAAAAGATCCTCTTCATTTAATTTAAAAATATCACTAAAAAAACAAAAACGTTCTCATAATCAGATATAATTTCAAATCTACTATTTAAAGAACTTAGTGTTTGATCAATTATTTTTAAAAAATAAATTTATTTTAAGCGTGGTTTTTGGATCTTGAGGTGTCTCATACCTCTGTTCATAATCGAACAATTTTGATTTCGTCTAACAGTATTTAACGGAGGAAAACCTTGCTCTATGTCAAGAGCGGCTGCTAGTTTTCCAGCTTGAGCAAGTTATTCCTCGAAAAGATTATCATAATTTTTATTCAGGGTATTGCATATTGCACACAGAATTAACTAACCAATCGATTTTATTATATTTAATAATTAAAGCTAAAGGAATAGCTATTAGATTACAAAAATATAATGTTTTCTGTCACAATAGGAATAGGTCATTATGTCAACGAACATTATATTATGAATTGAGATAAAAAAAAATAATTTCTTTAGTGCCTTAGTGCTTTGTTCATTGGAATCGTTTGAAATTGTTAAAAAATTAATAGCAGTTTATTTATCTAGAACGAAAAGTGGCATTTTAAAGACGAGAAAGTTGGAATTACTTGCGAGGACCTTTAAAAACACTTTTCGTTCGTGGTGAATACAACGGTTTATTTCATACTGCAAGTTTAATGAATTTTAAATAAAAAGTTGTAAATCATTTCAAATTTCATGTCAACAACTGACGTATCATTTTAATAATACCTAATAATAATAATAATAATAATGTTTATTCAACGGATTATACCATTTACAATACTATACTAAAAAAACAGCCAAATACAACAAAAGTTAATATTTACCATATAAAGAAAATAAAATAACAGTAACGAAAAAAAACATGCATGCAGGGTTGCTGGGTTACATATCAAATAAAGATTTTTTTTGTATTCGCTCCCCAAACTGGTTACTTTGGAAACTGTCTAGGATCCTCAAAATGGCCATTTAGAGGCCTTGTACTTAAAGTCGTCATGGCGACATTTTAGCGGACTCAAACATTAGTTGCCATAACGACTTTAAGTACAAGGCCTCTAAATGGCCATTTTGAGGATCCTAGACAATTTCCAAGGTAACCAGTTTGGGGAGCGAAAAATACATTTTCGCGCGGCCTCCTAATATAATGCCGCGTTAATGGTAATTGAAACTTCATATTATAATGTTTGGAGAGCTAATACAAAAAAACGTTGTATGCAACACGTCCTCAAATGGCTTTAGAGGACTCATCTTCATATTACGGACTCGGCTGCGCTTCGCTCCGCCTCGTCCGGAAACATTACGACTCGTCCCCTAAAGCCTTGCTTTGAGGACTAGTTACATAAACTACTATTATATGCCTAATAAAAGTGTTAAATGGTATTCCAATAATATCAGCTTTATTTGTCTTATTAACAGTTCCTACAATTCGTTGCAGCGGACTATTATTACAATAATTGGTACGGCGATACTCTTGTAGCAGCATATGCTGTAACCTGACATTGAATGCAGGAACACGTACTTGAATTTTAAAATTTTACTTTAAAGTAAAGTTGTAAGCCATAGTTAATATGATTTGAAAAATCTGGTGTGATACAAGCGCACAACTTCCTTTTACCGTGATCTTATAATTTGGCAAAAATGTTATTTAACATTTTTAAGAATTTATCAGAAATTTTTAAAAGTTACAAATTCTGCAGAAACCGTACAAAATAAAGCGTTAGTAGAAAAGACAAAATTTGTCTAAACTTTTAAGCCGAATTTAAAAATTTAATAATATACCGGGTGTTCTATTTAAAGTAGGAGTTAATAAAAAAAACAAAAGAAACCCATTTTAGAGGTATTCAACTGGAAAATCACTTATCTCACATCAATACACATTAAAAATTTAAAGTTTGAAAAAAATCGTTGGAGCCGTTTTTGAAAAAATCAAAATATGTAACTGAAAAATCACAAGAGTAAACACCATACTTCCGGTTATGCGATTTCTTCAAAAGCTTGCTGCCGCAACTAGATAGTACACAAAACTTATATATGAAGTTTGGGTTCAGGGGACTCCAAAACGTGAACATCTGTTGAAAACTCATTTCGATTTTTTGGGGTAAAATCAATTCTTCCTTTACCTATTGTAAAAGCAAGTAAAAAATCACAACAGCAATGAAAAGGATATTTGACAAAATTCTTTATCTACGATACTACTAAAAGTAGGCCTTTTAGAGCTATCTTGTTTCACTAAAAGTGACGTTTTATAGTTTAGCGTGGTTAAATAAATCAGCTGTTTACTTTAAGCGCATGTGTGGTATAAAGTGAAGTGAGGTTATGAAACTACAATTTCGAACTGGAAGTGAAGTTGTAAAGCTATTCTAGTTACTTCTTGCGTTGCAGATAAAGTGTTTTTGAAATAATTAAAGCGTTATCTAATGAATACAGTCAGATGTGTAGTATTAATAACTACCTTTCGTAACTGACCTTGACAGTACTGGCTCCGCAAACATTCGCCCGCGCGCCAGGGCCTACTGTTTATTACGACATAAATTGTAAGTGTCGTAGATGTTAAATCGATATTTATGGATTAATAACAGTAAAATTACGGTCGTAGATAAAATATTCTATGCAACGCGTGCTAAAAATCGTTTATGCACGAGACATGCCGAAGGCTGAGTTTCATAAGTTTCATGTCTCGTGCATAAACGTCAACTTTTAGCACTTGTTGCATAAATAGCTATTATCTCAGCCATAACTTAAAACATAAAAATTATGGCTCAAGAACCACATTATATTTTATAGAAGGAGTTCATCTTGGAATGATATTTTCGACCAGCAACTTCATTGACTTATGAGAGTTAACTTAGAGACTTTTATGTTGTTTATAGACCAAAAAATCATTGAAATGCAACTTGGGCATATGATATTATACATAGCCACAGAACATAAACAAATAACTTTGTGCGAAAAAGTGATGTATACCTTTACAGGTATAATTTTTCTGCCAGAGTATAATTTTTTACCAAGACGACGACTCTATTGGAGGAAATAGACGATGTAAATAACAATCTAGTATCTAATACAATGCGGAGAAACAAATTTGATAAACATTTTAAAAATCTGCTGAGCGTATAAATAAGTAAAAAGCAAGTGTTTCGAACTCTACTCCACAAATTTGGTACTTGTCCTTGGTTTTTTTCGCCGTTACTAATCAGTAAATATGCATATTGCTGTTCGCTAAACAGGAAATTAACAGTATGCTGAAATAGAGACTTGTGCTAGATCTGATGTACCACTTTACGTACCATCCGATACATAGAAAAGTGAACGCGTTTTGTACACATTGGCGACATATTTTAATGTTGTGATACTGCATTTATTAGTATTCAATATCTATTACGCGCCAGTCATACTAATAAATGAGTTTCATTAGCGCATCTAACATTTCAATTTAAAAACGAAACATAAAACTCTTCTTTTTTTAAATAAAGGAATCGCTCACGCTCCCCATGATACCATATCGTATCTAAACTTAGTTTTAGGGGATATGTACGCATGTTGTACATTGTTTATTCAATAATAAAAATTTTGTGTCATTATTATTTTTATTGGTTAAAGGTTTTCAAAATGACATAGTATAGTAACTTTCTCACTATGAATTCCTTTAATTACGACTAACTATATATACAGGAATATTTTTATATTAACAATATCTGATTATGATTTTTGAGGCTTACTTAATATCTGATTATATGTTCATAGAACGCACTACCTTAAACTAGTTTTGAATATAATATTTGATGTTTTACAGCAACATGAGTCCTTAAATTTCTTTCACGCTTAGTTTTAAAGGTGCATAGTTGGCATTGAAATTGCGGTAGTTTTCCACATTCATACTTAACATGCCCCAACAATGATCGCTTGTGTTTGTAGTTCTTTCCGCACATAAAGCATTGTAATGGATTCGTCTCTAAAATTAGAATCGCTTTAGTATAATTGACAATAACAAGGTGAGTCATGGCGAATCATTTTATATTACTGGGAGATAATGCGCACAGTGTTTTATGAATAAAAGCCTTTTTGGAAAATAGTCTGTTGTTTAAATCTGACTAGAAATAAACTTAATTTTTTTTATTCCCCTCTTTCTATAACAACTAATTACTACATATATTAACAAATTAGTAATTAATAGGGCTCACAAAATAATATGAAGTCGTATTTTCATACCAACGACAAGTACTTATACATTGGGTTGTTACAGCAAGCATATCTGTTATCGTTAATTAATAATTACACACACGACATGATTAAATTGAGGCATGCGATAACAATACAGACCATTGTTTACAATAAGAACGATGAATTGCCATTTGAAAATATCTGCTTGTGTTTAAATTTCAAATGACTTTTTAAATCGCCCTTTCTTATGGTTTTATAGGAACATATGCGGCAATGAAAAGTCGATGATCTTCCGCACTGATATTCAATATGTGCAATAAGTGACCTTTGGTACTTGTATTTTTTTCCACATTGGTTACATTTTGATGTCCGAAAACCTGAAATATTAAAGATATATTACTAAAATGTTGGTTTAAAAACAGGAAAAAGAACCCACAGTAGTTAATACCTTTTCGACGGACACTGAACATGAATATGTTAGCCACGGCAGAAGCGGAATTACCTGGTGGGCATTTTAAAATCAGTTAATTAAAATTTGCCGCAAACATAGTAGTCTGCTTAAAAATGTACTACTTAAGCTGATATTTTTAAGTTGCAAGATGACGTATTTTATAAATTGTCAGAAATAATAGCTAGCTATTTTGTGTCAGAAAGAAACTACTTTACTTACTTACTTAGCCGTTGACCTCAGTTACCGGTTAAAGTGTAGAGGTGTGATTCCACTAGTCTTCCCTGATCGGTCGTCTGCAGAAATGTCTCCACTTAATCCTAGAGCCTCTTTCAAGGTGCGGTCTCTTCTGTTGATTGTCTTGGCCACTCCTTCATTCCATGATTTTGCTGATTTTCTTCTTGGTCTTTTTCCCTGTGTTCTCGACTGCCACACTCGTTTGACTTGCCTTCTATCCGTCATTCTATTTACATGCCCCATCCATCTCAGCTGGTTCCTCTCGATAATCACCGCTAGTGGTTCCACCTCCAATCTTTCCCAGAAAGAAACTAATTCATTACAAAACCGTAGCAAGCACAAAAGAATTGGCGCCCGAGCAGGGACTTCAAGATACAGATATATAAGGTAAGCCGTTCACGATCTTTTTGGGTCAGGTGAGGCTATGACCATCTAGTAATTTTGTTGGCAGAACCTCTGTTGCAATTACACTTCCTCATGGAAATTGACACGGTTACGTTGTTTTCAGTTTAAGGATATATTTTCTGAATAGGTACATTGTTGCCGGATATTCTCTAGTCTCCACATCGACTCGCGTTCTTTTAAATTTGGTCTGTCCTTTTTAAATTGGAAGTAGCATCGTTTAATGGAAATTTTTTGTTGTAACAAAATTATTTTGGGCATTTTGACTTTTCCTTTGACGGAAATTAAAATTATTTTTACACATTTGATAAATCATTTATTTTCTTACGAATATTAAAATAATAAATGTGGCAATGTGGTGGCAAGAAAATGTCGAACAGACACTGACAGAAAAAAAATGCATCCGCTATATCATCGAATCAGTTAGTCCAACATGAAAAGAATAAATCATAGCCAACTCTGTCCCAAAAAGGTCGTGAACGGCTTATAGGAGTAGCTTCCGTTACCGAAAGTCGGCATCACGAAGGAATGGTTCAAGCTACTGGGTTGCGAGTTTAGCAGAGTCCTGGAGCTCGCTTTGTCGGACAAAGCTGAGCTGGTGGGACGGCTTCGCTGAAAGAGCGCGGCTCGAAAAGTCTGCTCTAGGTGGAGCTTGCAAGGCTTAAGCCCTCCTAAACTTAAGGATACGTGTGGTAATTCATTCTTCCATTCTCCACCCCTCCTTTCTCTCAACCATCGTATAGTATTCTTTCCATTCCATTTTACCCCATTCACAGCTTTTACGACGCTGAGCACGCTTTGCATGTGTATATCTTAACAGTGTGACATTCGGTATTAAAAAAATTACTAAAATCAAAATAAAATTTGTCAATTCATCGTTTGCTGAAATAAAATAAGGTTATTGAAAAGAATCGATTTCCCGAATTATCAAAAAGGGATTTAATTGAAATTGCAAACTCTCATTCCAAAACACAAATTGCAGAATAATAGGCATCGTTCTCTCGGTAATAGATATTTATTAACACCGAAATTATATTGTACCTATCTAAATATTTTATAAGATGCAAGTTAACGAGGTATTGAACATATTGAAAATCAGTCGACAATAAAAATATTATTTGAAGGGAGACAGTTTCAGTCAAGTTTTTGAGCCATATACAGGATGTAGAGGTCGCACAAGAAGCGCTCTACAAATCGAAAACCTAAGAAAACAAAGTTTATCTTTTGTATTTTCTTGTAGAAGCCGTTCAAAGCTGAGAATTAATACTTGTTATAATTACATTCTTAAAAACAGCATAGCAAAAATTTACAAAAATAACACTTGTCTGAGCAATGTTAATCACATTAAAAGGCGAATCATTTAACCAGTTGGTTCTTTTGATTGTAGTTCCCTAAAGGGCAATATTATTATATCTAGTATAGTCCAGTCGATATGTTCAAAATTCTCGACAGTTACCCCCGTAAGTGATATTTTGTGGTCTGTTAGGGGGGCATCTTGAAATAGTAATTTACGTAACAAGTATAGAAAGTGGAGCTTTTCAATACGAGTGAGATGTTTCCGGAAGAGGCCGTTAGGCCGAGTCCGGAATTTCGAGACGAGTATGGAAAAGCCACTTTCATACGAGTTTCGTACAATATTTTTTCGTACACTAGCATACAAAACGGAATACTAAATTTATCCTCGTATATAGCAAATAAGTAGAGTAATATTAATGTAACGTAATATTATATGTGTTGTAACTAAGGAAACGTACGGCAAAATACTACTTTGCCGTACGAATACCGCAAAGTGCAACTTTCTGATTAATAAATTGTACGGCAAAGTAGCTCTTTCAATGCTAGTGTACGAAAAAAAGTATTAAACTCCTTTTTATTCAAATATCTGGGCTGCTGTTGACGCTATATTAAAAATCGATGCGTCTTAAAGTGCGTGAACTATTAACTTTTTCCGTAGGACTAGTATTTTTTTAGTTTTTGTGCGGTAAAATTGAAAATGAAAGCTCAACAAACGATTTTCTGTATTTTTCTAGAAATAGGCAAGTTGTACGAGAAATGTTTACTTCCTTTTACAATAAAGTAATAAGTTAATACAATAACGGTATTATAATGAAAAAGAACATATTGATGCTGGGAAGCGGTTACTGTCATCAGTAATACAATTTATTGGGTTACTGTTAGTGTGTAAAAATTAGTTTTATGGCTTGAGTTCCGATGTTTAATTGTACTGCAAAGCCTCGGATACTGAATTGCAATAGAACTTATAATAATGTTTACATTTTTAGTGATTCTATGCTGTTTATTGGCATCAAGAACCAATGGTTTGTGACCGGAAACAATGATGATTTGGATGAATTCATATTTATGGTTCCGCACCATAAGTAACGTCGTACTTTTATGAATTATCTGTAAAATCATATCTAAATATAGATAAATGTGATGGACGAACAGTAATGCCAGAGCTGTATTCATTAAAAGAGATTACATGTAAACTTCCATCACTTAAATATAAACACGAATTTGTATTTATGACCCTGATTCATATAAAACAAAACGTTGATTGAATAAGTAATGCTATTTATTTATTTATTTTTATTTTTGGGTAAAAAACTGGTGTACAACAAAGACCTACACACTATAAAGCTATAAAATAATATGTAATGTGTCATAAAAGTAAAATATTTTCATTAGGTATTTTCTGCATCGTTACCGATCCTATCCACTTCTGCGTCAGTATCATTAGTTTCAAGCTTGATGTAGACTTCATTTTCATCAGTTACCAAGTTATTATCAGGCAAAGTATCAGTAGGTTTTGAGCTGTCAATAAATATTGTTACAAATATTTTTTATTTGCAACTGATTAAACCTACCGCTTGCGGGCAGCCCTTTTCTTCGCGTGCTTCAAAACTCCATCTTTAAAAATCGTGCAGTTTTTCTCTTTGGTATGTCTGTTGTCCGCAAGTGAAACAACTTCAAAAAATACTCCCACTATTCCGTCCAACATCTGAAAGGATTTTTTTTCTGATGACGTTCCTCTGGATACCCCAGTCCACGAATATTGCATCAAAACTTCTGATGTGAACACATAATCAACTATTTTGTACGCTATCTTCGGTCCATCCTCTACTCCGGTGCGGCCTCCAATGTTTGATAAAAATTCAATCTGTAACAGTGAGTTGGATGGAGCTATTTTTTAATACTAAAACATATTTCTATTACTAGCTGTGTTCTAAACTCCTTATTTCTAATTTGTTCTTCTAATAGAGATATTTCTTCACATGATGCTAATGGAAACTTCACATTTTGCAGCAAGTCTTGTTTTCGGTTGGATACTGCAATTTCTCTACGAAGGGTCTGCCTACCAATACCAAGTACTCTGAAAATCTTTTCTAAACTCCGATTAATTTTGGAATAATCTTCTTTAATCTGCTGTTTAATTTCGGTTTTAAATGTAGAGAACCCATTTCTAAGATTCGAGCTTTCGTTTTTCATAAACATAATTTCTTCACAAACATATTTTGCTATTGGACCCACTAGAAAGTAAGATTTACAAAACCTTAGTTGAAATGAGCTTAAAGACAAATTTTCTTATTCACCTTCGTTTAAGATATTTAAGTCAGAAGTTCCACTCGGTCCCACAGCTGCTGATTTATACGATTGATCCTCTGAAAGAAAACTACTTTAGGTAAAGTTAGTAACGTGGAGGTTTTAAAATTTAATCTACAAGTAAATTATACCATAAAAAAAATAAAGTAAAAATCTGTAAAGAGCTTTACACGGAACTTTCTTCGTAAGTGGAAGATTACAAATTTTAAAAATATCAAAGAAAAAAATAATTAATTTTTTAAGGTGTTCACCTTGTATCTGCGGGTTGCAAAATATTTATTTTTCTTCAAGGATAAAACCCTGGGCTATGTGCAAAATATTTATATAAAATATTTAACTAATAGTTCTTGAGTTAAAGCAAAAATAAGCAGAATTTTAATTTTTTAATGTGCTCACCCTATATATATATATACTATAAAGATAGTCCCTCTCACAGCTTGTGTGGTTACATACACAGTAAAATGTTATTTCTTGACTGGGATAGGGGTTGGAAAAACTCCAATCTCAGTGCTACGCACAGGTACCAAGCTTTAATGGTTAGATTGAATTAAAACCACTTGTATGTTTCGCCTGACGTTTCGTTTTTTATTCAAAACATTATCAAAGGCTAACACCTTGTGGACCAAAACACATGTTTTTTAAAAGCATGTGAAGATATTCAAATTTGAACAAATTCATAAACAGGGGCAGTAGGCCACCAAGATTACAGACCTGGGCTGCACATGATATAAATACACTTAGTTATACATCTAGTCAGTTACACATTAAAAATTACTAGCACATTTAAAATTTGATTTAGAATAATTTTATTAGCTATTTGGCCAACATGGCCGTCAATTTAGATATTATCTATATATATTATCTAAATTGACGGCCATGTTGGCCAAATAGCTAATAAAATTATTGTAAATCAAATTTTAAATGTGCTAGTAATTTTTAATGTGTAACTGACTAGATGTATGACTAAGTGTATTTATATCATGTGCAGCCCAGGTCTGTAATCTTGGTGGCCTACTGCCCCTGTTTATGAATTTGTTCAAATTTGAATATCTTCACATGCTTTTAAAAAACATGTGTTTTGGTCCACAAGGTGTTAGCCTTTGATAATGTTTTGAATAAAAAACGAAACGTCAGGCGAAACATACAAGTGGTTTTAATTCAATCTAACCATTAAAGCTTGGTACCTGTGCGTAGCACTGAGATTGGAGTTTTTCCAACCCCTATCCCAGTCAAGAAATAATATATATATATATATATATATATATATGCGCGAAATTTTCTCAGTTTCGAGCCTGGTGTTAGACATAATCCGCATGCAAAATATCGTCTTTTCCCAACAAACAGCGTTTGAGCCACACCGCCAACAGAAGGAATTAAGAAAACATGTTTTTCGTCATCTAGGAACCGTGAAACGTGAAGATCAGAAGAAATCACGGAAAGCCATTTCTTTCAGGATTACAATACTTCCTTCAACTTTTAGACGGGGGAAGTAAAAAGTAATCCGAAATTTATAAATTTAATAATTATTAACACCGCTTAGCCCTGGGCCTATAAGGTCTGTGGCGCTAATGTATACAGGGTGATTCATAACTGGTTGAACAAAATGAACAGGCGTTTACAGCATCATGTTCTAGTTAAAAAATGCTAAATAAAATTTTTGCCAATCGGCTTTTGTTTCCGTGTTATTAGACCTCAAGGTTTACGGTTGCGATTTTAATTTTTAACTTTAATAATACCAGGCCATGATTTATATGACATAAAAAGTTTATTAAATGTCAACTTAAACTTGAGGTCTAATAACACGGAAACAAAAATCGATTGGCAAAAATTTTATTTAGCATTTTTTAACCAGAACATGATGCTGTAAACGCCTGTTCATTTTGTTCAACGAGTTATGAATCACCCTGTGTAATACCGAATGAAAAATTATTATATACATTTGGTCGAGCATCACTTTTTTTCAAGTTCGATGAAGACGATGATTCCTTATTGACTGAAGTATTCCCTTTTCTTAAAGTGAATTTAGACAAAGGTTGGTACGATCGGTTATACAAAGGTTTGTGTAATGAAATTCGTTACTTATAGTTATTAAAATAACTGCTCTAATACATGATTACTATACTAAATTTCAAGTTAGAATAGGTAGTGCTCTAAACGCAAACTCAGTTTCACAGTGGGAAAATATAAGTTTGTTTGACTGTTCGTTTCACAATAATTTTGTCCCATATAATTCAAATAAACGTTGCAGGCCAGCCTTCGCTGTCCACTATTTAACGGTTTTCCTTTTATATTTTTCGAGTTCATATCTAATGTCAAATTAACAATTTCAAAAATATTTGATTTTCAGATGGTTGTAATGATGACTTTGTTTCGACCAATCACGGCCATAGTTATGATTACTACTTAATTCCAGGTAGTGTATGCTTATTTGAAATTTAGTATAAGAAAAGCACGCATTCTTATTGGTTAATAACCTTAAGAATGGTATAGTCAGTTATTATATCACAAGAGCATAAAAAATAATCGATTATTTTATTTCCCGATCAACGAGACGTAGGTATTCTGCGAAAAATCACGACAGCGCAGCTGAAGTAATTTTTTAAGGAATACGTCGAGTTGGTGAGAAGTAATCGATTATTTTTGATGACCGAGTGATATTCGTTACGATTATATAATGAATGGAAAATTAATTAAACAAGAAAAAATCGTATTATTTTGTAGTAATATCAAACATTAAAATCCCAACAATGTCACTATAACAACGATGTTCAAAATCATGGCTCTAGATTGAATATTTTTAATTGTTGGACCCAGTGAAAAACCCAAAGGGTTATATCACGTTGTCAAGCGTATATTCAGAAGTAATACTATAAGTACTTCGATATTATCAGGTTATATGTCGATAACTTGTTGCACAATAATAAAAGAGTGTCAGTTTGACAGGTTAAATAATCCGACCGCGTCAGCGGGAGGATTATTCTGTCAAACTGACACGATTTGTTATTGTGCAGGAAGTTTGAGACGTATAACCTGTTCGAAGTACGAATTGTATTCGATTTGATTATTTTTTGAGTAAATTTTAATATTAAGAACAAATAAATATTTTATTGGCAGCTCGATTTGTTTGTATTAACCTAGCTGAAATTCATCTACATGAAAACAACATCAAGTTGATAAAAGTTATGTATTGCGTTGCCTAGTGAAGTTACTCTAGTATAATCGATTTTGTATAATCGAAATTATACAAGATAACTTAACTAAATCCAGCCTTCTGATTGGTTGAAATCTCTACGAAAAAAATAATCGCTGATATATACATCGTAACTATGATAAATAGAAATTTTCGATTGGCTTACTATGTAATGAATTATATAATCATATATTATACAACTAGACGATCGAAAATAATCGATTATACGAGACGTATTGCCTGAAATACCAGGAGACGCATAGTGTCGAATGGTGTTTCATACAGGTAGATTATACCATGAGTAAAGAAAATAAGTAAAATTAAAAAACAAACATTTAATAATTTTGTGACTTGTCAAATTTGTAATTTTAATTAATGTAGTTTTAATATTGTTTTAGTATATCTGTCATATTTTTTCAAGGCTATGTGATTTTCCATTTTAATAACTGCGATTCTAGAAAGATTGGTATTACACGGGTTATACAAAGGTTTGCACAATCGATATCGTCATAGTTACTGAAATAACTGTTGTAAAACATGGAAAGTTACGCATTCTTATTGGTTTCTATCCTCATGAATGGTATAGTCATTATCGTAATAGATCAATTAAGATTAGGTAGGTACTTATCAGAATAATACCCGGGGAAAAGATCATCTGTATCTGTTAATTGTTGAGTATTTGATTAATTTTTGGTATGCTTTGTTGCATTCACGTCTATAAACAATTTAAAAACACCAATAATTAAATAAGTATGTTTATTGAAGATGCAGAAAATATGAACACTTGCTCTGCGTATGTGTGCGATGCACTTTGTTAGCTCTTTCTAAATTCTCCGTTGGGAGAAGTGGCACTTTAGTCCGTCTTTTGAGATAGTAAAGTAGGACGTTAGATATAGATAGTACAAAATAGCTATTTATGATGCAAGTGCTAAAAGTGACAGTTTATGGTAGAAAACATCAAAATTATGAAACGAAGCCTACGGCTACACAATCAATCCATCATATCATGTGCAATAACACTTTTGGCACCAGTTTGCATACACTATTTTTTCGACGATCTTAAATTTACTGTCATTAATCCATAAATATCGATTTAACAAAGGTTTACATTTTTGACAGTTGTAATCTGTCATAATAAAAAAATGGCAGTGGATAGGTAGCCAGTACAAGTGACTATTTCTGCAACCCGTAGATGTCAAAGTCAGTTGTCAAAAGTAATTATTACAAATTTTACAATGTTCATTACATAATGATTATATTTAAAACATTCTAATAGATATATATACATTAAGGGAGATACGAATATGTCTTTCCCTGAGGTTGACATGGTTATAGACCGAGGAACTCCGGCCCGAGGACTGTAAGTCAACCGAAGGTAAAAAACACGAATATCATCCGTGGTGCATACAATATCTTATTTACTAGCATATTAATAAAAATAGTATGACATTTCAAAATGACATAAGTACATTTAAACTAAGAATATGTAAGTAACATGAAGGAGTGCATCAATGTATGGTTGCTAAGACATTGCTTGTATTTGCATGGTTACCATGACATTGAGGGAGAAATAATTCGAAAAATCTCTTGGGAGTTATGAGGAGCTTTTGATATTTTGTATCTATGATGAAAATGAACAATATAATGTTGCTAGTAAATAATATAACTTTATAACCTCATCTCCAGCTTAAAATACGCAAATTCAAAATCAACTGTTTACTTTTAGGACGTGTGCAAAAAGTAGAAACTGATTTTAGTTTTAGCACGCTGATGTATAATATGTTATTTTTTTATTTCGATACGGTACTGGTAAAAGCCCTACCTTTAGGTGGGTTAAAAAAGAATTTCTACACTGTCAAATTGTTACGATATTAAATATATGGCAATGAGCCATTGCGAACATATTCTTAGTGGTTGCTAAGCCCGCTGTTTATGTAAATGCATAGCACTTTTTTTGGCTAGGGGTAAAGTACCTAAAAACCAATTTTTCAGTTTTCAGCGGCTGGGATCTCATCTGGCCGCTGAAGCCAGTTTCACCCGATCCTGCCGACCGAGTCGCTGACGTCCAGGATATCTCAGTTCTGAGCCCAAAGCTTCTCCTAGAAACCTGACCTGCCCACTCATGTTAGCCGTCATCGGCAGTGAGCATTCCGATCCTTAGAACCGTTTTTCCCGACCCGGACCCCTGGACCCCCATTAAGCAAGAAATCAACTTACGTGGCAACGAAGCTTCGTTTCAGTTAAGGAAACGGTACCAAGGCCCCTCCAGCCGAACTTATAGCCTACTGCAGAACTCCGATGACCGCCGTTTGAAGCCCTGCACTACGAGCCGCGCGTTTAAGCCTATGGCCGGACTGCCTCTAAAGGTAAAAAGTAGCTGCATAAATTGGCACACTGCAATCATTATCATTGTCACGGTCCTCGCACACATGGTGAAACACCTTCAAGGGATTTATCGCCCTTAAAAGTCATATATAACAGCACCGTAATTTCAGATATAAACGCCACTTACGCTGCGCCGTCCCCGGCGAGCGTTGTCAGGGAGTCAGGTGCTCAAGAAAAACACGGTGTTGGCTGCCTACACACGTAAGCGCACCCGTACCCTGCAGAAACTCGAATGTAGTTTTTGTTTATGGTTCATGTACATAAATTGGTACAAATAATTCGATTTTAAAAGGTTTAATTTGTATTATAAAGACTAATATGCGTATGTAATTCAGAAGGTTCTTATTCTGTTTCACTCGAAAATAAAACGAACTTTTACCTTATCTGAGCTGCCAAAAAGAGGAATCAATTAAGGAAAGTCTTCTTCTTCCCCTTATTATAAGGCACTGACCTGTTTTAACCACAAAGTGGTTCTATGAGCCCTTTTTGTCCTTAGACCGGATGGATGGCTAGCCGTGCCCGTCGAAAGTGAGGAAGAGTTCCCCTGTTTAGGGATTAACGACTACCACAGGTGTTAGCGTGATAGCCGGAGAGCGTACGACTTTTAAAATCCTTCTAGAGTCCGCCGAGATTCGAACCGGGGCCGGCCGCCTAAGATGCGAGCATTTGCTTGCGGAGCATTCCGCTCACCTTAAGGAAAGTAACTTACTAAAATTATCCTGACCAGAGCAAATTGTTACACGTCCAAAATAGTACATTAGTTTTATTAGTCTCCTATATAGTTTCTGAATTAGAAAAATAACTAGAATGCAGAATCCCAAGCCATTTCTCCTCAGTTTACTTCTTTTCTTTATAATTTTAGTTAATTTTACTAGATAAACCCTATTAATAATAATTAATAACAATACCAGTTTAACATTATTCTACTTTTTTATAACTATAAGTTGGTAAGCTGCTATCCCTTTCACAATTTGTGTAGTAGTAAGTCCGTGAATTTTATTTTTATTTGAAATACGTTATATTTCCACATCTTATTTTTGTTCAAAATATTTTGCATGTAACATGTTTCTTATGATATTATCATTTTATGCTTCATAAGTTATCGTTTCTTCGTGAAACCGTTTTCTTTTCCATAATTTGTAGAGTAATTAATATCAATCACTGATGGTTGTCGTTAATAAATAATTCGCACAACGAAACGATAGCCCAGTTTTTTAAGCATACAAGTATATTTATATTTTTTATTATACCTGCATCAGAATCGCCGTTTAAAGCACGCCTGAGCGTGCGAAAACAGGCGATTAAAGCACGCCGAGCTTTAAAGGTTGTCAAGGAAACAAGGTACATAGATAACATTATAACTTCATCGCTATCTTTATTTTGCTGACACGACTGAATGCAACAACGGACGTGGACGCGACAAAAACGTAAACAATTCTCGTAACTATAGCAGCAATACTATTATGCCCTCTCGATTTATCACGACAAAAATTATTTCTAAGTTTTTAGTGCGTAATTTATTTCCAGTATTGCAGGTATACTAAAAAATAGCATAAAGTATTCGTGGATAACTGGTCTTTAAAACACTTGCTCTATTTCGAGCACTCCGGCTACGCCGTCGTGCTCGAAAACTCGCTCGTGTTTTAAAGACTTTGTTATCCACTCATACTTTAATATACTTTTATTCAAGAAAAAAGTTTAAAAATAATCTGACGTTTCTCATTATTTTTTGACAATGTGCTTTATTAATATTTATAATAAAGTGTTTATGTTTTATGGTTATTGTTAAACTTTCAATAAATTTTAATACACTTTTGTTGCTATTATTTACTTTTAAAGAAAAGTACGGTAGTGTAAAATAGTACGGTAGTGGAGCTCTTCACTTACTCAACATGAGTGGGATAAGTGAGATTTATTTCCCGGGCGTGGATAATTGTATATTACGTACAGACGTGGAAAATGTTTTGATAAAGCCTAGAAATAAGATAGATTATCAAATACGGAGCATCGAGATTAGTTAGAGAGCGAGGCTGCAATGTAAACTTCCACTTCATTGGAAAATAAAATTATAACAGATTCTGTTAGTGGCATATCTTCAAAACTAACGTTAATCGAATAATGATGCAAGGCGGCGAAAATTTATTTTCAAACTTTAAAAAATAGTATATGGTTGTGAATAAACTCATGAAAAGTTTCTTCAATAGTCGCCGGTAGGTTTCCGCTACTAATTGCACTAGTTGGGAACACGCTAACGTAACACATCAACAATAATCGATGCCGAATCTTTACAGATTACTGTTAAAAGGGGCGGTTAATGTTTTCCCGCTTTTCAACATATCTTAAAAAAGAAAATTGAAAGCAATAGCATAAATTGATGAAGTATTTTTCTTCTATAAGAAACTTGTAATTAAAATAATTATGGGCGCAAATAATTGTCAATTAAGAATTTACTATTGAAATCTCTATTGTAATGATAGTTAATATTCTCAGAAAGATAAGTTTTACTGCAGAAATGCCACAAAAGGTATAAACATTGTTATTAAACCTTCGTTGAACAAAGAGATGAAATTAATTCCCCGAATTCTGTTACAATGTAGTTCAAGTTTTCCTGGGATGCCATTTACTGCAAATTAGCATGACCCTACTGGTCATTTATTATATACATTTGTTTCTCCTTAAGCCCGCTTTATAGGTATAATAATATTTGCAGCTACGTGTCGAAGTTTATGAGTTTTTAAATTTGCCTTTTGATAGAACTTGTGACCGCATATGGAACATATGAACTGAGGTTCCTTATTACATTCGTATTTCCTGTGCTTGTAAAGTGATCTATTATGCTTGTATCGCCTCCCACAATTTGTACAGTCAAAAGGATAATTTTCTGACCTTAGATGATCTGAAAAAAATATCTGCTATGAGAAGCATCTAATAAAATACTAAACTTGGTTAAAACCTTATCACTATCAACACAGCTATGCACGTTGTTTGCATAATTACCTGTAATGAACAGGTAAATATAATGTAATAAAATATAATGATGTAAATGTGTGAAAAATGTTGATACACTTTAAACTTAGTAAATAAAACCAATTACCAAATATCAACTTTACATTACTTTACAAAACTTTTTACTAGTTGATGTATAGTACTGTGCAAATATATAAAATTGAAAACAAAGCCGCCTGTCAATTGTCAACTGCACGGTTAGCATATATCATAAACTGAACAGAATTACCTGGAGGCTGAACAGGTTTTTGTTATTTCCGCTGGTTCCGTCCCTTTAATTCTGAAAATACGGCTGAGACTGCAATCCGTGTTAAGGCACTTCAAAATTTTAGGCTTGGAAAGGTAGTACCTCGATGTTAATGAATCAAACACTTAATGCTGATCGTTTTTATTATTAAATCTTGGCATATAAGTATATATATATATTTACGTATCGCTTACTTCTAAAAATTACATTATTTCCAAGTGCAAAAATGCTTGTCATACAGTCAGCGTTTAAGCAAGCCGCTTCCACGAGACACGCAGTTGTGATACATTGAACTTTCATGAACTAATGCATGTGCTGCTAGTTTGCATTTTTAAACATATTACACTTTTATGAACTAGTGAATTGCACCGTTAGTTTGAATTTCTCAAATTTTGAAATGAAATTTAAATCTATTTTATTTGAGATTAAACATAAACAATGCAATCAGCCATTGCGCTTTAATAATCAGCGATTTTGTCTAAACTGGTTAAAATAATCTTGAATGCGGTATTTCCGTCAGGGCATTTTTTAAGGAATTGCTACTAGGTGTCCAACCTGTAAAAGGTTTTTTTGTGAGCTACTAGCATTAACCGAACGGATTTTCATAGACATAAGCTCTATAATGCAAGATTTGCAAAAACATTTTCAAAAAAGCTATATTATTTTACCAGATATTATCAACGTCAAAGAAAATGCCATTCGAAATTTGGAAATTATTCATAGTGGGCCATATCCAGGTGGCGAAGAAGAAAAATTGTTAGCAATTGAGAATATAAAGAATTCTTTTTCTGTCACGTCAGACATAACAAAACATAGCGTTGAAAACGTATGTCTTATATTGCATTGTAATTCAAAAAGATCATTCAGATCGCAGGTAGTAGACTTTCGAAAGAATTTGACATACACCTAACCTTTAATGTAAGGGATGCTCATTTAGCACATTATTCAAACCAAGACACTCTTGACCTATGTAGTCCGACGTTTCTCCTCTTAGAAGAAGTCTCTAACGCTTAAAATAAGATTTTGGGCTTGTTCGCTTGTTTGTTATTGTGCTTTATTTTACTGTCATTTTGGACAAATGTCACATTGACAGTATTATAAAACAAGCGATACTTAAAGCGGACCTGACCGAAAACTGCAGATTTTTTGTTTCGTCCAGTTTCTTGTAGTTAAATAAAGAGAGAAAATTGTTACGTCACAGCAAAAGGTTAATGTATAGACTAGAGTGCTTTATTAACCAGGCAAGCTTATCCCACTAGATTTTGTGTCACAGGGATTTTAGAGCCAAGCCGTTGGCTGCGCTGACCGGTAACCCTGCATTCTGTCATCTGTCAACCAAGCAAGACTAGAAACCGTTGGTGTACGTACTGCTCGATCAATACGATTTAAATCTTAGTGCATTCCATTACGATGCTAATTATAATTACAGTCTTCATCCAAGTGTGGTTATTTAAATCTATATGCAGTGTGTAGGTGTTGTTCTGTGCTGTCAAGTGTATCTGTCAGTTCTATCGAGTTCTGTCACTCGTCACTGTTGTTTGAACTAAAGTACTATTAAAGTTGTCTAGTTTGAACCACGTGCGTGTTAGTTAACAGTATTTTTGTTTCGATTTTTTCTGCTTTCTTTTTATTTGTTTAAAATCCAATCTTTTTTAAGACGGATAAAATTAAATGACATGATCGTTGTTTTTCCGACTTACCGTATGCTATTTGGAAAGTAACTAGAATTTGAATTTGCCGCCACTTTCAGTAACTCAAAATGGCGGACGAGCTTGCTCGTATAAATATAGTACCTTAGTGTAGACCTTAGACGAGACAGCAAGGTTTTGAAGAAAATCCCATAACCGGAAGTAGGTGTTTACTCTTGTGATTTTTCAGTGTTTTTTGATTTTTTCAATGTTTTTCGATTTTTTCAAAAACGGTTTTAATGATTTTTTTCAAACTTTATATTTTTATTACATTTTTAATGTGTGTTGATGTGAGAGAAATTTTCCAGTTGAATACTTCAAAAATTGGTGCCTTCTTCTTTTACTCAATTTCTTTTATTAACTCTTATTTTAAATAGAACACCCGATATATTATTACATTTTTGAATTCAGCTTAAAATTTTAGAGAAAATTTGTCTCTTCCACTAACGCCCTATTTTGTACCGCTTTTGTAGATTTTGTAATTTTTGAAAATTTTTGAGAAATGCTTAAAAATTAAAAATAAAATTTTTGGCTAATTATAAGATCACTGTAAACGGAAGTTGTGTGAGTGTATCATACCAGATTTTTTAAATGCGCGACTAAATGTGGAGGACGACTCCACCATCTCTACTATGAAATCGCTGTTGCACGCGTCTTGCCCAACAGAGTTGATCAATGCTGGCCGAGAACTAGTCAACATACTGTTTGGAGAGGATAATGTAAGTAATTTTGCTGATAGCGTTTGTGATAACTGACCTACTATTAGTAAATTACCGAAATCAGACACCAGAGACGTTGGCTGTAAATATAGTGTCCAACTAAAAAATATTGTTGCAAAAATCACAACCACAGATATTGTCCAAAAACTATTTTATCCGCAAACGTCACAAAAGTGACAACTTATTTGTCTTTATTGACAAGGTAAAAGTGTCACTTTATCTGCCTAAGCAGACAAAATAGCGACTTTTGCGTACTTTATCTGCCTAAGCACACAAAATGGTTGCTCTCTTTCTTTCTTTCTATGTTTGTTCGCTATCTCCTCCAAAGATACTGGACCGATTAAATTGTATGATGGCTTAAAATTTTGCTAATTTTTAGACTTAGTCGTAGGCCGGTTTTTATTTTCAAAAAAAGTACGAAAAAGTTTTAATTTAAATAAACCTTTAAGCAGCGGATCGGAGCATCTGTCGCCGTGGGTTATGGTGTGACAGCTGCTGTGGCCGTGTGCTATTAGCACGGGTGATTCAGTATGTTCATATATCATTACAGTTGCGCGTTATCTGAACAACAGAGGTTGGCGCAGGGGTACAGTGCTAGCCTGAAATTTACCTGAATACGTTTGCGGATAAAATAGTATATGTTATTCGGAGTAAAAGTGACTTTATGTGGCTTAGCTGAATTATTTGCCTCACTAACGTTCGGCTAAATAAACTTCAGCTTCGCCACATAAAGTATCACTTTTACTCCTAATAACATAATCTACTATTGTGCAATATTAATCATATCGCCACATTCTATGACCACAGAAGCGGTCATATCGCATTACAATCAAATAAAATCAAAACATAGAACTTCTCTAATGGAAGAATCTATGAACTACAAATTGTTTATTTCACTGACAGGCATTGGCACTGCACATTACGATCCTCGTCAGGCTGTGGCCGAATTTTTGAAAAAAAAAAGATCGTACATTTAGAGAACCAGATTTGGAACTTTACGCCCAGCGGGATTTCGCCAAAAATTTTTTTATAACAACTGAAGGCATTTAATAATATTTTTGTTTATCTTTTTTAAACTGATATTTCCTAATATTTATGTTTCATATTTTATTTGTTCTTTGTTCAATGTTCTGAACGTAAATGTTGTTTATTTTATAAATTATAAATTAATTTTTTGTGCATTTTAGTGGGTATTTTTTATTTTTACCTAGTCCAATTCAAGACTTACTGGGTGTCCAAATTTAAGGTGTCCATTTGGACATATCTTAAAAAATGCCCTGATTTCCGTACACCAGTTTCTGAAACCCCATTTAGAAAATATCTTGGACTTAAAAAATCTTAGGAGAACACCGTTTTAGTAAACACCTTTATTTAAAAAATGTTGCCAATGAAACTATAAGTTTGATGATTAAGTTAACACATTCACTACCGGAACGAATAGGGTAAACTTACCTTAGAATTCAAATTTGTGATTGTTTGTTTAGGAACTGGAAGGTAAATAAATAAAAAACAAGGTGTCTCCTATCGGATTCAGAGGTACTGGAGATTAAAATTAGATAGAAAGTGCCGCCAACTCTGATAGGAGTCGTGTCCAAATGCATACTTTTAAAATATTTTTAGTTTATTATCGCAGAACTTTGAATATCTCCTCTAAATGACTTAATTATTCAATATGATAATATATTCATATCTGCTCTGATTGAACTTAAGATCTATGACTCACAAAGGACGAGTTTTAGACTACAAACGTCTCGAGACCTTTTTGTTACTTATGCCATCTATATTAACTACAATTTTACATAATAGTCTTCATTTCCATAGATTGCTAAATTACATATTTAAAGATTTATGTTTAAGCAATAAGTGCTGCTTTATATTTCCTTTTAATTTCGACTTGTGATTACAGTTGGAAACGGGACAAACAAATTGTGGTTCCTTTCCGCATTCGTATTTCATGTGAGAAATTAAATTTTTGCGATACTTATATCTCCTGTTACAATTATGGCACTGATTCTGGTTCACTGATGATTCCATTTGCCACCCTTGTTTAATCAAGGTACCTAAAATATAAAAAAAATAATAAATACACTCAACTCATTGATAACGCTGTACGTTATATCGACACAATAAATTTCAGTATAGAGTAAAATTCTATTTTTTTTAATTAAAAATTGCCAGTTAGTTAATTTTTTTGATCACTTACAAATATTTGCTTAACATATTTCAAATTTTGAAACGCATTAGTATTTCTAATTACATTAATTTAAACGTTTTTGACAAATTGCTCTTTTCCTGAAATAAAAAAAAATGAAACCAAAAAGGCATTAAAATTCATGTTTAATTAAAAATATAATTTAAAAAAGTAACTTAAATATTTGAATTCCACTTAATAGATTTACATCCTACAACCAACAATTGCGCTCGACAACTATGAATAGTACCTACATAGGTACTTATAGTATAGACATTGAGTATAAAGCGAATCACAAACAGCCTAGCGGCAAAACATCAGAGTGAGACCGAAGATCCACAGATAAAGAGTTTCATTCGAAATCTATTTCAAGTTAGTTAGTTTGAATTTATATTTTTTACAAGCGGCAGTAGATTTAATTAATAAATTATTCAATATCCCAACATTTTCAAACTTACATAGGTGCGTAAGTTATTTAAATGTTACGGTACATTTTCATTTTAAAATTGCAGACGTTCAATGGCTTACAGTATAAACATTTATAGAGAGCGTTACAAAGAAACGTAAGATACAATTTTATATCAACCACAAATATTTACCAGATTTATAAAGTAAAGTTCAAAGCGCTTCATTCCACACGTAGGAATATGGCCTGAGACGCGGAAAGCATCGTTCCGAAACCTAGTAATTTGGCACACTGTTAACGGCGTACTGGGTGATGTGATCAACATCACGCCTTCGACGACTGCCTTACTTTCCCTATTTTCACAACCGATGATTCGGTACCCAATTTTTACAGCGACTGGGTGGGCCGCCCGCCAGTTGCCAGATGATTGAACCACTTACCGTGGCACCGCAATCGAGTCCCTAACCGCTCGTCTATGCTGGCGCATAGCAGATCTATAAATCTACTAAATTTAAAGTATAGTTTTCTAAAAATTCCAAAATAAAAAACTTCGTTTAAAATTCGCGTAGAGCTAATTGAGCTTTAAAAAAATATACAGTATGTCTGCCACCATACGGAAAATACGGAAATTCGTTAATTTTTCTTAGAAATTACACTAAAACCGCATTGTAAGTGAACACGAATCGTAAATAGAACCCATTCTAAAATTGAATAACCTACATCGATAAGTAGCGATAAGGGCGATGTAAATAAATGCATTTTATGCGCGCACAGAACCAAATCCAACAAAGAATCGCTGTACAGCGCATACTGTGCAAAGATAACGTGGGTTTGGAGTTTCCCTATTGTCCGTATGTCGTCAGACACACTGTATATCAAGTGAAAAAAATCTAATTCTAGAATATCGAAAGTACTCCAATGGTTGTAATAGCTATTTAGGTACCAAGCGCATAATAAGGGCCATAAATGCTAGTTATGCACGATGTGCATATAACATTTTATGTACAACCGAAATATTCACAATTAAAACCAGATTTACACTTTTTATAAATGTTTGCAACCTTACTATGTCATTAATTGTCACTATTTGTTAAATTGACAAACGAGACACTAAGCGGGCCCCCATAGTCATTTATAGAGAACTTTATAGACTAGGCAAGCTTATCCCACTAGATTTTGTGTCACACGGACTTTAGTGCATTCTGTCGTCTGTCACTCGTCACTGTTGTTTAAACTAAGGTACTATTAAAGTTCTCTAGTTTGAATCACGTGCGTGTGAGCTAACGGTGTTTGCGTTCCAATTTTTACTTTCTTTTTATTTGGTTAAGACCCGGTCTTTTTTCAGACTAAACTGTTTTGATTGTTTGTTTTTTTTGGGTAAGTTTAAATGTTTATTGCTATTTATTGAAACAGAGATTAATGTTTACTTTTTCAGAAACGTGTTTTTCACCAAAATGACTGGTTATTTCGGAAGCAACTGCGCCCACAGTTCTTGACATGGAATTTCTAAATTTTATAGATTCCCTGCAAATCCTGAACAACGCGAAATATGCACCAGAAATTGTGAAAGAATCAATTGGACTCCAAGCGCCCATTCAGTTTTGTGTAATGTATGTATATCTACTTAACCGTTTTTATTACATGCCCTATGAATATTCGGTATACTAGTACACTCAAACAATATGAAATATTGTACAGTTATATTATTATTAAAATAAATAAATGTACAGCTGCATTTCGAAGACACTCAATTTGAGACGAAGAGAATTGATGGATGAAAAAAGTTGTCACCTTTCACTGTTCCTACAATTTTCAACACTCCCACAATTGCAGTAATTCCAACATAGGAAGTGAGTGAACAGCCCAATCCTAGTGTGGGATCTGTGGAAGGAATTATATGTAGATGTGAAGCTTTTGTAAGTGATATTTATCCGTTATCAAAATTTTAAATAATCATTTTATTAATATTTACGGAATATTGAAGGAAACAATTTTTGGATGAAATTGCCTCTTTGAGGAATGAGTTGGAATTGAAAGAGGGCGTCATTAAAAACACCAAACAATAGATTGTTATGTTGTAGCAACAGGTCAGTGAGAAAAATGAAATTCTGACGAAATTTTTGGCTCCTGGACAGCTTAAATGGAACTTATCGTAGATGGTGGTGATGGAAGCATTTGATAGGACTGAAACTAAGATTTGCTTTGTGGAGGAAAGGCTACCAATATCTCCATGAAATGGGTTACCCTTGCCCAGCACCCAGCTCCTTAAATAGGAGAGTCCAACAATTTCAAATCGATTTTTGAGTTTTTACCAATGTGCTAGAAATTGTAAGTCAAAAGTGGCTGCCATGAACGAAATAGAAAAGGATCTCTGATAAATTAGACTACGACAAAAATCCCTTATTGGTTGTGGGAAGTATTACATTTGAAGACAAAGATCATCATTTGACTGTAGTTTTGCTGGGGGGAATGGATACCAAGTGGAAGCAAATAGTTGCAATGCACGTCACTGGACCTTCCACTCCAGGCCACATCAGGAAGGATTTAATTTTAGAAGTTATTTCTGGTGTCCACAATATTGGTCTCAAAGTTCGAGGCATAACTTAATTTTATTTGAAAATTAACATAAAAACCAACAAACAATATTACATTTGCTACATCAATCATTTCGATTATAAAAACTTTTTGTTCTTGATTACATTGTGTAATTTAAAATTTGATAAATCAAACAACTTCTACTGTTAAAATAACTGGCATATTTAAATTACACACATCAGACGTAATAGAGCATATGACTTAATTTATTCAAAGCCAAGCTTGATTTCGTTATCATTTGCTCACCTGTTAGAAAAAAAGCCGATTGCAAATGAATACCATTAGATAAAACGAAAGTAACATTGTTGAAAATTTAATATGTACTATTTTAAAATTTCACATCCACTGTGAAACGGGAATTTGGTTTCCTTGCCTGAATTCGTTGTTAATTATATTTAATCACTGTCGTCTACTGTGTCGAAGAGCGCATGCGACCCTGTTTTAGTTTAGTGTGTGAAACGCTGATCTATGTTTGTTCCAGTGTTGCCGATCGTCACAAAATTATCAGATTCTAACATAATTTTTTCGCCATTCTGGTAAAAAAATTATAGAGTAACATAATTATCAATTTTAACATAATTTTATTGTCATGGATGATTTATTCTCTATTATCGTATCGTCGGCTTCCTGCAATTTCTAATATTTAAATGCGCCATCTCGTATCGTCATTGTCAAATTTTGTGTGCATATTTTGAAACATATTTAGCACCTTTGGTTGCTTCATAATAAAGGGCCCGGGCAGCGGAAACCTCCTAGAGATCCTGTATATAGTTTACTAACCTATATATAGGGACTCTACGACCTCCTAGAGTATCTGTATATAAGATTATACAGATACTGTAGAAAGTATATGGTCACTACATTAATACACTAAGTTAAGGTACCGCCATTCCATTCCTCGTGTGAGAATGTGAGAAAATTCTGAGATAAAGATAACAAATACACATTTCCCAAGTGCAATAAGGAAGACACTAGTTTTTGGGGATTTTCTTTTTGGTGTAATGGCACTGCTGTAAAGTAAAATTCCTGTTAGATTGTGTTTTTATCCCCAGTTGGAGAAAATTGTGCGACAAGGATAGATATAAAAAAATCACTAATGGCGGTACCTTACACTTTAGTGTGTTGATCTAGTTTGGCGACATCTATTATCATACAAGCGCAATTTATGTTTAATTTCGCGAAGTTAATTTCAATTAAATGGCGGATGAGCCGAACAATCTGCTTGCGTTGCCATCTATAGGTGTTAACATAATTTAGAGCAAAATCTGATAATTTTGTCTCGGCGATCCCATAATTTTAAATCGTACAAACGGCAACACTGGTTTGTTCAGAGATCGAATGAAATTCAATGTGCCGAGCCTCAGATCACACGTTTTTAAGCGGCTCAAAGTGTCAAATCGGCAACAGTAAACTAAATAAAGAGGCTTGAAGCCGGCGAGTAGATGGAATTTACTGCGTAAGTGCTTGTGTGCAGCCAGCCAGTGTTTGCACTTGAAATAAGTACTAACTACATCGTGTACTTAGTAAGTACGCATTTGCAACGCCACCAAACGGGTTTCGCGGGGGTTCCCCAGTGGTAAATTTTCCTACATCGAGCCGTTCAAAGTTGATGACGTAATGCCAGTACTTTGGTGTCCGAGTAGATACCGCCGAGGTCACGTTGCATTTTCAAGCCATTAGCTTAGTTTGCTGTTCGAGCGTTAAGCATTCGCTCTAAGCTGTGTGAATATTTCGATACCGAAAAGCAATGCGATTAATATATAAATAAATACGTGAAATAATGTGTATGGGTAAGGCTGCCACCTATTGAAAGCATCAATGCGGGACATGGTTACTCTGAGCAAGGGGGGGGGGGGGAGACACAATATATTAAGAGAAATGTCAGATCTGTCATTTTCAAAAATATTTTAGTAGGCAAATGTCATTATGTCATTCATTTTACACTATTGCAGTTAGGTAATGAAGTCATTACACAACTCAGTTACGTAATGAAACCATTACATAACTGAGTGGTGTAATGAGCTTCATTACCTAACGGAAATAGTGTCAAATGAGTGACGTAATGAGTTACTTATCCCACTGGAGTAGATAAAATCTCTTTATTCACGTGTGGCATATCAATTTTTTTCCAATACCTAAATTTAGTTATATAAAGTTTGGAATTGGATAAATCATTTCAAATCAATATCATGTTGCTGCTTTTTGTACTAGTTACCACGGTAGCACGTATTTATTTGGCTAGTTGCTATGGATTATGGACTATTTTATTTTATTCACTAGTGAATAAAGTAGCATTTTATCCATATTTGTTAAAATGTTACTTTGTTATAGAGATTTTCGTATAAAATACAGCTTTATGCATGAATTGTAAGTTATACTTTTCAGATGGAGAATGCAATTTGGGAAATCGAGGCCCGACGTTTCGTAAGCATTCGAAACTAAGAAATGCGGGACTAGCGGGATGCATTTGACGTTTTGCGGGACGTTTTCAATGCAGTATTTGAATGCGGGAGTAGTACTGCTATTGCGAGACCGTCCCGCACAATGCGGGACCGTTGGCAGCCTTATGTATGGGGGAAATCAATTGGAGTTCCATTTAATGCATGTAGATTTTAGCATTTGCGTGTAGGTTAATGCATACCAAAATTAATATGTTCTGTCTTTTACTGAAAATATATCTTTGGTTATTTGTGCTTGTAAATCGGCTTTCCTTACGCATTTTGTTTGAAGTTATTTTCAGCACCCGAGTTGCATGTCAGCTTCTTGATTTGTTAGATGGTGATGTTTCATAGCCATGAAAAATCGTGCATTAAGAGTTTCATGAGCTAAATTAACTAGATGAGCAAGGGCAAATCATTTATAAAAATCCCAAGGCGTGTGAAACGTCTCATTATAATTTAAGGTCCCAACGAAGCGGCTATATGAAATGCTTCATTTCAACTGGTAAATTAATGTAAATAGTTTAAAGAGGTATATTGTTTTATTCATAAGAAATATTAACTTTCAACCAAATGCTTTAAATCAATAATGAGTTTCACAATTGCAGAATTTAAAACTATCGTTGTGTTGTTTAGCGTGGTGATTTTGTAGCATATCTATTAATTTACATCTACATCATGGGCGTAATTACATGAGAAGTGCTACTGTTTCCCGAAAACATTTCAAAGTTAAGGTTTTAGTATTGTTCTGCATCGTAGAAATATCGATTAACAACCATAAATAAATGAATATTGGCATTAAATAGTTAAAACTTCAAATGAAGAAACTATACAAATATCTAACTAAATAAGAAATAAACATAAAAACGTTCCAAGTTCACTAATATTCACTTCTTGCTCTTTGACGAATACTTTTCTGCACAAATAATTCTTCGCTTATAACTTTGTGATTCGTAAAAATAAACTGGTTCAATCGAATATCTTCAAGATGGGGGAATTTATTTTTTGTAATACCGTTATGTTTTACCTCGGTTTTTAGCAGTTTTAAAAATGCTGTTTAAAAAAATAATAAATACAAGTTATAGATTTCAAAAATATATTTTTATTTGCAAATATAGTGACATCATAGACATTCATCCCTTCATTATATTCAGCCTCTTTTAGGTTTCGGTGTCGACGATCGTTTATACCGCGCGAGAAGTGCTATAGTGATAACACAGGTCTGCGACCAAATTTTTTTCTTTAAAATAATGGGTGATTCTTATGTATTTTGGTGCGCTGAGTTCGGAAATGCCCTCAGTTTTTTCCCAGCACGTAAGCATTTTCCGCAAAATGCATTTTTCTGCAGGATTGCCTACCTTAAGGCGTATATTTATGAATATGCCGAAAAAAGTTGTTTTTCCTATTCGACTTCATAGTTTTATATTAGAAACTATGAAATATGATAAAAATTAGTATATTTAACAGTATTAGTCAGCGTATGAATCATGGAAACCCATTACCTTAATAGTATGCAATTAAGGTTTATCGCTTTTCTTCGGTGTTTTCAGATTCCAATGTTACTGTAATAAATGTTTTTGTTATTAAAAGTACATAAATAAATAGGAGAAATTCTTTCTGGTAATTGGCGTAATTGTGGTGAACATTATTGACAAATGAAACCTGGATTTTCCCATTGCCCTATATATACCCCTCGTAGTCCTTCGATTTGTTCATTTCAATTTAAATATTCTTAAAGTGTCTTTCAAAATGTCTTCAAGAGCTTATGTTAATAATCCTGATAGTTTCTGTTACATTTGTGGCGAACTTGTATTAAAACAACAATCTCGAAGTATTACGGAGTTTATTAAAAAGGTGTACTTTGCCTATTTTGGTGTGAAGATCGGAGATCAAGAAAAATCTTGGGCTCCTCATGGAGTGTGTTCAGGCTGTGTTGAAGGACTTCGCATGTGGTCTAAAGGAAAGGTGAAATCTTTTCGTTTTGGGGTGCCTATGATTTGGAGAGAGCCGAGAAACCACGGCGATGACTGCTACTTTTGTTCTTGCAACATACAAGGGTACAATGCCAAAAATAAAAAAGATATATGTTACCCAAACATGCAATCTGCACTTCGGCCTGTGCCTCACGGACCCGGTATTCCAGTACCAGTGCCCCCACACAATTTTGACGATTTGCCAGAGTCATCAGAGAGCGAGTCAGAGCAGTTGGATGATGAGTTTCAAGTCGAAGACTGTGGACCCCAACAGTTTTCACAAGAAGAATTAAACGACCTCGTTCGTGATTTAGGGCTTTCTAAAGAGTCTGCTGAATTACTGGGCTCTATACTTCAAGAAAAGAACTTGTTGAGATCTGGAACTTCATTCTCTTGGTACAGAAGCAGAGAAAAACAATTTGAGTCAAATTTTTCTCAAGATGGCGAACTTGTATATTGTTCTGATGTTTCCAAGTTGATGTCAATGTTTAACATTCAACATGTGTCAGATGAATGGAGGCTTTTTATTGACTCGTCAAAAAGAAGTTTAAAAGCAGTTTTGCTACACAACGGCAATAAATACGCTTCTGTACCCGTGGGGCACTCTGTGCATCTAAAAGAAAAGTATGACAACATGGCTTTTATCCTTGATAAATTGAAATATAAGGAGTTTGGATGGCCTATCTGTGGTGATCTCAAAGTCATCTCTATGGTGCTTGGACAACAAGGTGGCTATACGAAATTCCCCTGTTTCCTATGTGAGTGGGATAGCCGGGCAAAAGCACAGCACTGGAGCCAAAAAGTGTGGCCAACGAGAACTTTGAAGGTTGGAGAAAAAAATGTTCACTTTGAGTCTTTGGTTGATCCCAAAAAAGTGCTTTTACCCCCACTTCACATCAAGCTTGGACTGATGAAGCAGTTTGTCAAGGCATTGCCAAAAGATGGCGAAACGTTCAAATACCTTGAAACGAAATTCCCGGGACTGTCTGAGGCAAAGTTAAAGGAGGGTGTTTTTGTTGGCCCGGACATTCGGAAACTAATGAAAAACAATCAGTTTGAAAAGGTGATGAAAAAAGCTGAGAAAGAGGCGTGGATACCATTTAAAGAAGTTGTGACTAAGTTTTTGGGGAACAATAAGGACCCGGATTATGAAGAAATTGTAAATAAAATGTTGAAATGTTTTAAAACCTTGGGGTGCTCCATGAGCTTGAAACTTCACTTTTTGAACTCCCATTTGAGTTATTTCCCAGAAAACCTTGGTGCCGTAAGTGAAGAGCAGGGCGAGAGGTTCCACCAAGACATCAAAGAAATGGAACGGAGGTACCAAGGACGATGGGATGTGAATATGGTGGGAGACTACTGTTGGATGCTTCATAGAGAACTTCCAGACATCCCACACAAACGGAAAAGCTCAAAACGGAGTTTTGGGGGAAAAAGATGTAGATATTATAAAGAATTATAAATCCTTATTGTATATACTACATATTATTTTTATCAAATTGTATTTAAAAATGTAAATAAGCCACTAGTGCTGGAGAAAAACTGAGGTCATATTTGGACTCAGCGCACCAAAATACATACGATTCACCCATTACGGTGAAAAAAAAAATCAATTTGCAGGCCTGTGTAATGGGTCGTACACAACTTAAATCACGCTCCCCATTACTCTTAGCCGCCCTAAACCTAACCTATAGCTAATTTAACTAATAACTTCAAATTCATTCTGCTTCCGAGAAAATTCTCGGCTACGGTCGGATTTGAACCCATGTCCATATGGCTGTTGAACAGGGTGCTAACCCACTCAACTACCTAAGAGGGGTAATAAATGAACAAATACTGCTGAAAAAACCACAAAATACGCAACCATTTACTGTCGGTTACAAATCAAATGATCTTCAATCTTAACAGTAGTAGGTATTTACCTATTCCGTGGTTACATTACCGATGAAATATATTTTTTTGTATTTTATCGATTTACATGATCCAAATATAGGTATAGTTCAACAATTCATCATTGGAACTCCAGTTTTACGGTATTTTCTAGTACATACTAATAATGCTTCGTGGGCCTGTAAACTGTGTTTTGCGGTAAATCTTCGTCCACATAATTTACAACGAAACTGATGAACTGAATTTATGCATTCATGGGCAATATGACGCCGAAGGTGCTTTTTGTGTTTGTACGACGAACCACATGTGACGCAATAATGTCTATTTTGTATTCCTAAAAAGTAAAGCACCAATAATTAGTTTTGTTACTAAAATCACATGCTTAGTATGAAATAAATACAGGTCTATTGAAAATATCACTATAAAAATAATCACAAATACTCACGCAATTGACGATATGATGATTTTCTAACACTCTCAATGTAATATCAATACTTATATCATTTAGATATTTAGTACAACATAAGACAGTATAAACATATTATACTTATAGCGAATTCAAAGAAGAGAACTGCAAGTTGTATTAACTTCCTTCGGTATGATCAATACTTTTCCATCGTCTACTATTTAAAAAATTATTTTTCGTTTTTAACTTTGTCATTTGCAAAACAAACTGATTAACTCCACACATGAGAACTTATCTTGAAAATAACACATACAAAAAAGCAGAAGCAGATGGATCTGAAAATCATAAACATGTACTGGTTTATAAGCGAGAAATGTCCCCCTCACCCACAACAGAAAATAAGTTACTTGCGAAACCCAATGATTAGCTATCTTGTTTATTTTAATACAGACATCATACAAAGGTTTCGATCCAAGACATTAAGAACTCTTCTAGATTCTCCTCGCTTGATACGTGTCGAACCATGCTCTTCATACATACTCTAACCCCCCCCCCCCCATATGTGAGTGACGTAATTAGAAACCGAGCAGTCGGCTATAATGGTTGACTTATAGACCATTCACAAGATACAGCACCACCACTAACGCAGCAGCCAAATTTTCGGTGACTGAAAGCGAAATGGCCCTGGGATCTGTCAGAATAATAATAAACTACCAGTATGAATCCAACAACATGGGCCAACAGGTGAGGTGGTGCTGCTGGATGTCAACCTCTTCAAGGTGATTAATTAATCATAATACGAGTAGCTCATTGAATCTTTTGTAATTCTGATTGCTGATGTAATTTAGTTAATAAAAACAAATGAAATCTGATATCTTTAAAAAGAGGGACCGTAGTACGGAATGACACCATAGTCAAGTTTCGTTCTTTATGGCTGTAAGAAGTGCTGTATTGTTAAAAAGATGCGATAGCTATAAATGCTGCTTTGTCGAAATTTTATTTCCAAATATGTATGGTGATATAAAGATAAAAACATAAAATAAAAATGGCAACTATTCGCTGCTGTCTTTTGAAAATCAACTGGTGTTCTATCAGTAACAGTAATATTTATCTATACGGAGGTCATATTACTGATAAATTTTAATTATTGCATTTTATTGATATACATGATCCAAATCTACATTAACATGCATCACTGAAACTACAATTCTACGAAATTTTGTAGTACCTACATGCTAATACTGCTTCATGTGTTTGTAAACTGAGTTTTTGGGTAAACTTCGTCCATAATTCCATGAAACTCATGAATTGCATTTATGCATACATAAGCAATATAATTCTAAAGGTACCTTTTGTGTTTATATGATGCACCACATGTGAGACAATGACGTCTATTTTGCATGTATCGAAAGTAGACTGTCAATAATTTTTTTATCAAAATCACATACTTCCAACGAAATAAATACAGGCTTATAAAAAATATCACTATAAAAATAATCATTGGTTACGATGTTACGTTTGCGTCTGTACAATTTTAGTTTACACATAAATAATGTGTTAGAATTTGAACGCTGCCACAATTGACGTTTGATCTTCAGCGCGGACTTGATGATAGCAGCAAATCATCTGCTATGTGTCTACGAGCAACCTACCATGGCCATCAGCACCCACAAGAATATCCAAGTGGAGAGGTACCCGAACGAGCATAAGAGAACGATGCCCACCTGGATCAAATCGCTTGTGCGTCCCTGTGGACCCAGAGCAGCAAGCAGCCGAGGGTCAGAACCTGCAGCCACAGTAGACCCTCAAGTCGAGCTCTTCCAGTCTGGAGCCACTGCCAGCTTCGCTTTATCCTGCAAAATACGCAGCAGGCCATTTCGAGACTTGAGTCCAGAAACCCATCAGAAGGAGTCATCCAGAGCTCCAATACCCTTCCGAATTCTTAAGCCTAAATCATCTTTCCAGGCCGCCGATTCTCAGTAACGAAGGTCCACATCATCTTCCACAATAATCTGGCTCAGGGCTCAGTAATTACGATAATAGAAGGAAATCTCCAGCACCGGCAAGACCATCAGAATTAGCCTGATTTCGACGTGGTAGAAACATTTTGAACACAACCACCGCAGTAATTAATTAAAGGCGCTACTTATGTGACGCAGGCGTTTCCTCAGAACCACCAGAGAGCTCCTACGACTATAGTGAAATTACACCGAGTCCAAGAAACTGCACTCAAACCCGCGATGAAGTTCGCCAAACATTTCGACAGCGCTCGGACTCCCGATGGCAGTGAATTTTGCCCAGTACAAACCAGACCGGCCAGGCAAAATTATTATGGAGCGCCGTACAGCCTCCAAACTAAACTCCCACACGCGGTTTTTTGTTCCAGGGTTGCAATTAACCCCAAAATAGGTGCACCTGGCTCCGACTTCAAGGACAAAAACCCGAGTGGCCATTCAACATTGTTAGTTATGCCAGCCACAGAAGCAGAGACTTACGTTAAGACTTGCGTGTCCATTCAAAACCGTGCATTCAAACACGCCCGTGTGTGGTTGAAACCTTCCGACATATTTGGAATGCGCATTCCAATAAGTCTGCCACAAAGATATCTGGCGCTGCTTGATTTTTTCTCCGTACGGATTTGAATGCACGGGGAAACCTCGATGTGTGTGGTGCAAAACTGCACGTTTAACACAGCTTTATCCAGTATCGTGCCCAAATAATATTTGTCATCAGTATGGTTACTGCACTTTTCTTCTTCACAATACAAGCTCACGCCACTGCCATCAAACAAAGTTCGTATTCTAATAAAACCGACCACATTTTGTACTGACGGTCAACTAAAACTGTAGAAATGTCGCTACATATGTGGCACTAAACAGAGTACACGGATTTTGCACAGGTTTGCGTGCGCAGTCTAAAGTGCACACGCTAGTCTCTGCATCTGTGGCTGGCATTTGCAGAATTGCTAGCAAACCCGCGGCGGTGCGTGCAGCATCCCAAAGTGGAGAGCCGCAATTGGCTCTGCTGGCGTGTCAGAAAAGTTGCTAACTTGCCTATGTGCGGGGGGGCCCAACCGTAACAAATTATATTACAAAATACCTGTTTTATTTCATTGTTAATTTGTGTGTGCCTTTTTATAAATAGCCTAGCATTAAGTTTAGTTTTAATAAAATGTAATAGTAGGATTAATATACAAGTTTATCCGATGGGTTCTTAGTCTAATCAATCAACGCACTCATAATGGTAACATTACAATTTTTCAAAGTACGGTTTACAAATTGATAAATGTGCAATAGTGTCTTAACCCTACAATTAAATAAATCTGACATGATCTACCATACACAAAGCGAGTTACTGATATAATTGTCATAAGTGTTATCCCCGCTTTTTTGTTTTCTTATTTTTTAATTTATTCTGTAATTATTACAATGTGTTTAGTTAATTATACAGTGTCCTAGATTGTGCCGGCAATATAGTTTTTAGATAGGTAGTAATTAATACCTACTTACTTTGATAAAAATAAATTATTTCCATCTGCTACATGAACTAAAAATAGATTTGCTGCAAAGAATGTTGGCATTTAAGGAAACAAAAACGTCACACAGTGCTAAAGCTGTAGAATAGTGTAGTTGACACAGTATTGGGATATGTTATTCCGCCAAAAAACTGTTTTTCCACAAATCCGATTTTTGTCTTCCCTATCCCCTTCAAAAAGCATAGTAAAGTCCTCGCCGTAATATGTTTGATTAATTGTTTGAGTCAAGTTCCCACGTGACCATGATCATGCATATTATGCAAAAAAATGCCTAACATTGTCAGTTCAGTTTGCATTTTTTTATATTAGTCAAACTGATAGTCTTTCAAGGCATGAATTAAAGCTAAAATCTTTGTTTGACCAAACAGTTCAAACTTTATGCGCTACTGATTTAGACGGGTTATTTCAAACTGTTCAAGTTTGACTTGTGAATATCAGTTTCTACAATTCTTACTTCCATTTTCCTTCCAAGGCATGTATTCAGAGGAAGCCAGAGGAGCGGAAAATTTTCCAATTCCGATTTTATAACTTGTCGTAGGAGTGGGAGACGTTATTATCCGATATTGTGTTGATCGTAGATGCACATTTAGTAAAAATGGAAAAGTGTCTGTTAAACATCGTACTTTCGCTGTGAAATCGTATTACAGAAATGAGGTTTAGGAGCACCGGCTATATTGTCGTCAATTTAATACTCTGCATGGCGTCCGTGTTATACCCGTCCATGCAATCAAATCATGGGTTTAGAAATTTGAAACCACTGGCTTGCACTAAATCAAAAACCCAAAGTTCCAAAATACAGATTGTCCAGGAATGAAAGGGTGCCGATTTGTTGGTGCATTTGTTGATAGAAATTTATACAAGCTGATTTTAGTTTTAGCACGCTGAGCTATAATATTTCATTTTTAGTTCGACAAGCTATTGGTAAAAGGCCTAATTTTAGTAAGGGTCGTAAAAAAATCCTTTAACAGATTTACTGCTTTAGAGTACATGTGGCCATCCTTTAGTGTGGTAAAGAACTGGCATTACATTAACACAATACGACACTGGCCTCACACTCGAGGGCGTGACGAAGGTTAAAAAATGGCTTTTTTACGACCATTTACCAAGCTAGCTGATGGTAGGGATGTCCACGAAAGACGGCTATCATGATTGGTTTTAAGCATACGTATATTTACAATTAATATGTACAATGTTATAAAATTACTACCAAAAAAATATATATCAAAACAATAAAATAAAATAAGCTATGCCGTGTGCGTGCCCGGTGGAGGGCATCTCCGAGGGCAAGAAGCGGATGGTGGCGGTCGACCGAAAGGCAGGAAGACTTCGGCCAGGACTTCTTAGACCTGGGGTTCGCGTCCTAGCGAGGCCCTTTGGGGGCGGGGCGGTGTCCACGTTCCGGATGGCCTGGAGGCAGGATGACACACCTCGGCGGCAGGCCAAGGGGGCGGCGGCGGAGGCTTGAGGGGTCATTTCCGTGGCCAGGTGCATCCTCGGCGGAGCTGTGCGAAGCCGGGGCGACGGTGCTTGGAAGCGCGAGCTCAGGCAAAGTCCTCTTCGTGGCGCGGAGTTTCTGGTGTTTCAGGAGCGACCTGGGGATGGCGTCGAGCCGGATGATGCGCGATGGGCCGGAGCGCTCTCTGGTTCGCAAGCAGCTAGCGTCTCTCTGAAGCTTGGGGCGCCTTGGGGCCGAGCAGAACGCGTCTGACGACAGCACACTCCAGGTGCGGGCTGCTGCAGCGAACCTCGAGCTTGGCGACGGCGGGCAGCGAATTCGGGCGTCGGCTGTCCATCCTCCTCTTCCTCGATGATCGATGGCTAGGCCCCGCTGGAAGGCGTGGGCTCTAGGTTGGCATGGCGTAGCTTGTGGCTACGAGGGGGCGGCGGCGAGCGTCCTTTGTGGATGCTGCGGCTGCGGCGATGATTGGTTTCGTCTATGAAAGCGGTGTCGGGCGGCCTTCTGCTATGGGTGCAGTGGCGGCGAGGCTGAACGGCGTCAGCTGGTGGCGCAAGCGAGCGGCATCGCTTGGCGGCGATTCCCCTCTGTGGAGGTTGGGGGGTACGTGTAGACGGCGGTGGCGTCTTTGGCGTGATGCGAGCTCCCTGACATAGGAGCGGCAGCGTACGTGGAGGCGGCCTGCTTGGCGGCGTCTTCCTCGCAGTGAGCTGGACGTAGGTGTAGGCGGCGGCGGCGCCTGTGGAAGGGTGCGTGCTTCTGGGCCTAGGAGCGGCAGCGTACGTGGAGGCGACCTATGTGGATGCGTCGTCCTCGCAGTGGGCTGGATGTAGGGACAGACGGCGGCGGCGTCTGTCTTCACTCGCATGTGTTGGTTTCTGCGAACTAGATTCGAGTAGCTGTGTTTGTTTCTGAGAACTTACGTGGGCGGCATCCTGGCGTGTTGCGTGTCGCGGTGTTGCGGAGCGATGCAGCGGAGACGGCGAGAAGCGCTGGAGGTTCGGGGCGGCAGGGCCTGGGGCACGGCGGCGCACTAAGCAGCGTTTACGGCAGGCGACGACGTGGACGACGAACCATGGCTCAGCTCGACCTGGGGCTGGGTGCTCTTCGAGAGGTAGGCGGTGGCGGCTGCGACTCGGACTCCCTTTGTTCTTGTGATCAAGAGGATCTAACAAGAACTCGGAGTCACGGAGTCGGCTTCCACGATCTAGAGGATCTAGCAGAAGGTTTTGGTTCTTTCCAGGGACCGGAGGGTCTCTGCTGGAAGGATTTGACTCGAGATCAAGAGGATCGATCGAATACTTTTTCTGGCCGAGGAAGCTTCTTTTAAAGGGCTCGTTTACTCCCACTGCCTTCTCCCGGACGGTCGTTTTTGGGGTGGGACGTGCTACTTTCGCTTCCGGGGGTCGGTTTGTGATTAATTACTTATTTCGTGTTTGGCGCACTAATTTTTGCCCGGAGTATTTTTTTATGCGGCCCATTGGACTGCTGATGCGAAGACGTTTCTAATGACACCCGGCTTGCCTATGTTACGCTCACTTGGCCGGTGCGTTTAATTAGGTCGCGAGATGAGTATTTGATTAAGTCTTCGTGCGCGCCGCTGGGTCTAATCCGTGCCGTATATTGATCCCTTGGCGCTATCCGCCTCGTGTTGGAGAGGCGCTTAAATCCTTTTACCTGGCTTAATGCTCAAGCCGAGTGCCTCCCTTTGTTCGTTTTGTGGAATTTTCCTGGCACGCGGCCGGTGATTTGTACGGAGTTATAACGTCTTTGTTTGCAATTTGTATTTTCGCTTAGCGTTGCTTTGATTTTCTCGTTGTCATCTTCCTCGTGAAAAGGAAAGTTTAAGCCATTCTTTCTTTGTTAGCCCGAGCGGCCGATGACATGTTAATATCTCCGGTTGTTGGCCTGGCTTTATTAAAGGGCCGTTTACCCTAAGAATGCTATTTTTAAAACTTAGGCGTTCGGCTTTTGTTTAGCCAAAAGAATAACATGGCTGTAATTACGTGTTTTTCTGCTCCTTGAGAAATTGCATGCGAGGTTTGAGGGCGTTAACTCACATGTGATTTTTAATTGAGCCGCTATCTTGATGAATAGGCGACAAGCGGCGATTATGCACGTGTGAGTCATATCAACATAAAGGAAGATACAAAAATATAACAAAGGGTATGTGCCCACATGTAAAAGCATTTTCCGCGTACTGCGATAATTTTTAACAAATATTTGAATACTTTTCATAGCACATTTTTAACACTAATTAAAACATGAATGCCAATTAAAAAATAAATAGTTTAATGAGATTTAAGAGAGGCATTGGATTTTTAATCTATGTGCATGTTGGTACAAAATACTTGATACTTTTGCTTTCATGAATGTGAAGTTTTTGGTAGAACAAATTGCTATATAAAAAATTCAATACAAAATTTTTAAAAATGCAGTACCAGCAACAAGGCGGGAAGAATAACAATAATAAATAAACAAATTAAAACGATTTGATTAATTTTTAAGTTAAGTTTCCAAAATCTCACATGGTCTTAAATTGAAACGTTTATTACTAAGTATTACATCATCTTATAACCAAAATATTCACTCGTGTTATTAGCATATCAACTTGGTTTAATTATAGTACCTACGGTTTTCTGTAGCCTGCCAGCTCGGATCTTTCAACTTTTTTGTTTGCAAAAACTATTGGATGTAATAGATAAGCCAATTTATCGTTAAATATATTGGGAAGTGGGCACAGTTTCCTCCACTTTTTCGTTGAGTTCTTCTACTCTTCTACATGTATATTGTTCCAAATTGACGAAACCACTTCCTAGTTCCTATTTTAGGTTTCCAAGGATTTTACAATAATAAGTAAACTATTTTTATTACATAGGTATAAGCTGATATAACTTTTCGAAGTAAGCAACAATTAAAATATTATACACGCTGTGTCATACCTAAGGCCTAAAACGTGTATTTGAATTTTTAGGCAATATTGAAAAAACATTTGCATTTATGTTGTTAAATATTAATCAAATATGTGTATGTGTTTACCAAATGTTTCATATTTAAACAATACTATTTTGAAATACACTTTTAGTTTACTGAAGATGAATGTTTCTTTGCATGAAGAATGAGTTCTTGCTTGTAATAAAATCTGAGCGAGCACTGATTACATTGGACTTGCTTTTCCTTTCCACATTCAACTCTTTGATGCCGTCGCAGATTATGTTGTAAAGTATATGATCTATGGCATCTAATACACACGAAAGGTCGATGTTTCTTTAGCGTTTGTAGATTGAAATAACCTAAAATAAAATATACAATATTAGACATTTTTTTTTAGGTGGAAAGTGAACCAGATTCACGTGCACTTACGCATATTGTCTCCAAGTCATGTGTATATGTTTTGTGTGTAGTCTTGTTACTCTACCTCCTAAACCAGTCTTCAGAAGAGAGCTACATCAACTGTATCCCAACGTCGAATGGTCACAAGGTTCAGTATCGATCCAGTAGATTGCGTAGAAAATTCCGATTCGAAAGAACTTGCTTAATGCAAGCCTGGCATACTATCCACTGTACCACCAAGTTGATCTAACATACTATAATGTATACAGATTGGTGGTGGATAATGTGAGCATAGGCAGTCAAATGAGTTAGAATACAGTTTATGCGTTTTGCATACGTTAGACAGAAATAGATATATATGAATAAAAATATAGTATCCAGGATTTAGTGTTTACTGAAAACAAAACACTTTCATTCTGCGGATGCTAGATGTTAATTGGATGTAAGTCTATTTCTGTCTAACGCATACAAAACCTCTAAACTGTATTCTAGCACATTTGACTGCCTATGTTAGCATTTTCCGCCACCAATCTGTATATAAATTAAATATTTAGGTTTATATAAAATCTATCAAAATACTACTACAGAGCAAATTTTTTAATTTCTAAAACGTTCCATTTTGACTACTGTCAAAATATCTCCAAAGCCTCCTCTTTCAATTATCAACAATAGATTAGCGATAGGTAAAATATATATTTAGTGGTTGCTAATTAAAAATTAACAAATCATTTTGGTTTTCACTGTATTACAAATAATCCACGAGAGAAAAGTTGAGCCCGCGACGCAGTCAGGTCGAGAGGTCTCCTTTCTCGAATGCATTATTTGTTATAGTGAACGTCTGATATACAAAATTTTATCCAACAACTCAATAAATGCCAAAAAGCATACATTTTGCATTGACAGTTGTGAAAAGTCAAAGTGACAAATTAATTGAGAGTGAGTTACAGTATTTATAAGCGACGTGTGTGTTATTATTATAATCCACAATGTTAAGGGTAACATGGGTTATGGTGAGATGATGGGGATGATGGGAAATCGTGAAATTACATTTTAACCAACATTTGTAGGTTATGTTAACGTCGGTTGACGTTTAGCTATCGCCCCGCCGCCTACACAAAGTCGTAAAACAATGTATTACTTTACTGCCGCGCCGATTTCTCGCATTTTAATGGCGGTTTCGAGGTACTTTAATGACGATTTCAAATAAACGCTTGTTTTTATCAAACAATTATAAAAGTTTCCCGGAAAACGGAAAAAAACATAAGAGTAAAGTATCACTGGTATCTCCGAATTTATATTAAAAAGGAAGATATATATTTTGACAGACATCACTTCTAAAACCTGAATCAGAAAACACAAAAATGGATATTTCCGCAAAAATCTCGAATTCGAAAAAAATCATGATTACAATAATTTATTTTACGAAGCAAAAGAAAGTAACAAACATAAACTTTGACAAAGGTAAAAACGCAGTCACAGACATTTTATCGGTTTCGTGCCAGGTAGACATATAAACCGCATGCAAAGTATCGTCTTCCAACAATAAATAGTTTTTGAGTTATACCGCCAACAGGCAAGCATATGGAATTCAAAATACCTGTTTTTCGTCATCTAGGGACCCTGAACGTTGAAGATCTGAGCGATTACAGTACTTCCTTCGTCTTTCAGACGACGGGATAAAATACTTGCATTTCCATTATATATTGACTTTTTAAGCTTTGCGACAATATTACCAATTAGGCTACGCTGCAGTTCCTCTACTTTGTGGTAATGATAAGTACATATTATTTGTGTTATTTTCAAGTCAATCTTCAAATCTTCACATTTATCTAAACTATTTGGTCCAAGACACTCGCTAATATTGTAGCAAGTAATTTTCAACCAAAAAACAACAATCAGGACTAATGCAAGCCTTTATTACATAAGAACAGTACTTCAACAGTAATTTTTTGCATAGTGGTCGTGAAAGTCGTCTCTTATTAACGAAAAATCGTATTGAAAGTTTCACTTTTTTTAACGCAAAAATCGTGAAAAGAGTACACTTTTTTTAAGTATTTTATTTATTTATTTTAGTACTCAGCCAACAGCCGTTAGGCCGATTATAGGCGTCGCGGTACATTTTATGGGGACTACCAACCCCCACTAACGTCTGTCATGATGTTATTATGACATCCGGGACCAACTATTTCCGTGACAGCCGTATCACGAGGCGCCGAGAGAAGCAGCCATGGAACTCCCATTCAAGTTCTGACCAGAAAGAGCGTTCCTTAACTACTGATCGAACGTGGACGCTTGTTCAAGCTACACCACCCGGGACCTTACTATTGTACAACTAGTTTTGAAAGTCATACTTTTTTCATAAATTTGCAGTTTGATAACGATAGCAAATCCCGAGTTGATCAAGCAAATGAATGAAAAAGTACTTTCAAAACGTGTTGTATACGTAGTTTTTTTGCATAGTGATCCCTTGGTCGAAATTTAGTCGAAAAGGACTTCGGAATTGACAACTGACACATTGACATTTCAATAAAATAGTTAAAAAAAGTGTAATTTTTCCACGATTTTTGCGTTAAAAAAAGTGGAACTTTCAATACGATTTTTCGTTAAAAAAAGACAACTTTCACGATCACTATGCAAAAAATAATGTGAATACGTCTTTTAAGATATATTACAAATCATTTAAATTAACATTAGCACCTGTGTCGGACACCATAATGAACCTTTAGATCATACTTACGTTTAAAACTGTGGGAACATATACTACAAATAAATCGTTTCTCTTTTCCACAGTCTTGACTCACATGCACACTAAACGAATTTTTATTTTTATAAAGTTTGCTGCATTTTGCGCAAAAGTATTTTTGTTCGTTTTCACTGGTGCCAGACAGATCTGGAACAAAGTAAGCAGTTATTTAATGAATACACGATTTATAACGGCTTCAATAAAAAGTTCAAGTTACTGAATGAACAACTTAATGATATATATTTTGAATTACTTATATGAATTTAAGTAAAAGTATATAGTACCTTTGAGCAAATGCCCAGTGAGCAAATGCTCGCCCATCAGGCGGCCGCGGCCGGGTCGGCTTCGAAACCCGGCGACTCTGTGAGTTTAAAAATGGTAAGCTTCCCAGCTACCACGCTAACACATGTGGTAGTCGTTAACCCAAGAGGAGAACTATTCCTCACTTTCGACGGGCAAAGCTAGCCACCTACCCAGCCTAAGGGCAAAGAGGACTCATAGAACCACTTTGTGGTTAAAACAGGCCACTGGCCTATAAAAAGAGGAAGAAGAAGTATGTAGTACCTGTTAAATACAGCACAAGCACAATATTCAAACGTAAACTCAAATTTTGCTCAGAAATTGCCAAGCAGTTGGTGAAACGTAAATTCAAGCTATGTGATTTACAAGGTAGTTTCAATTTTCCAAACGGATATCAGGGGGTCTCAAATTTATATATAGAAATTACAAATACTCCTAATCAGTGGCGACTTTTGGAAAATTTTGATGGTAACCGAATGTAAAATGCAGCTTCCACCCTCTCACAAGAAAAAACAGCAAGACAAATTGCGACAGATGGACTGGTGAACTAGCAAAAGTTAGTATCAGTGAATTTTACATTACCAAACTTTACTGGATAACAAAATACGATGAACAGAATCGTATGTCTCCTTTTAATTTTTCGTTTACATGTATGATCCGTCCAAACAATTGCATCTTCACTGTTTGAAAATTAAGTTTATCTTCACATGAAATAAGTAAATATGCATAATAATATGAATTTATTGCTAGGTCTATCTAACTACATTTTTTCAAGTTTTTCTTCCAACGAATACAACGAAAAAGGCTTATTTAAAAGATTCTCAGTTGTATTTAAGGTGTATTTAAGGTGGTGATCTGCAGATGCCAGACGCACTCTATCACAACCGCAGTCAGACTACTCGGGCCAAACCTGCAGTAGCCCCAATTCATTGCTAAACAGCGTATCTTCGCACCTACCTCATTCACTCCTCTCCGCACCGCTGCAACCCATAGTATTGAAAAACTGGGCCAACGTCTATCTGGCCCAATACATGCATGAAAGCAAACAAGCGTTTATTGTACAGTTAATATTCATGAAATAAAAATTACTCGTGCTTTATTTAAGCTTTAATATATAAAAAAATTAAAATAAGTAGAATTTTTTGTCCGAATAACAAAATTCTTCAATGATAAGCTCTTTATGGTAGGACCACGGCTGCTTGACTCCTTATAGCAAGCCGCCGCTGCTGCTAGTTGTAATTCAAATCTTGCACTTAATTTTAAAATATTTGGCTACTTATAAAACGGAGTGATGTGATCTGCAGTATTAATATGATATTATGATAAGAATATCTTAAACACGAACTTGCAATTTATATTTTGGTTACAAGTGTGATAGTTATAAAGTATCCTTTATCTAATAGACTTGTCTGTCCGTCCGTCCGGGACGCTGTTTCAGCAGCCAAACCGTAAGAGATAGAGAAAAAAGTTATGAAAGTTATATGTTTGGAATGGTCATGTCAGCTCAGGAACCGAATTTCAGTCACGTGACATTTCTGGTTTTCGAGAAATCACAAAAAAGACCGTTTTTCAAATAGAACGCGTATTAAATAAAAAAGTTTCAGTAGCCAAACGGAGCTGCGACCCTCTGCGCCTTAAAAGGTCGATCGGTTAGGCAACCACTTTGACACCTTCCAGGTCTGGGTACAGTTTTTATTTGTTTGTTTGTTTGTTAATGGACAAGGTCTAGGCATGCAGAGTACCAGGTACCTTAGACACCGACTGCTATGGTCATATGGTCAAAGTCCTACTTAGAATTTTGCCGAGACTAAGGAGTTCCAACCCTAGCAAGGGATCTTTTACATGCTACACATCATAGTAGCATGGGACCCACGGCTTTACATCACTTCCGAATGATGGCATTCTGTAGAGGCTTTCATCTGCATTTTTTTATTTTTGAAAACCTCACCGGGACCGGGAATCGAACTCGCGACCCTACGATCAGTAGCCAAGATGCTTACCACTGAGCTACCGACCCCGGCACAGTTTTTATTTAATACGCGTTCTATTTGCAAAACGGTCTTTTTTGTTTTTTTAAATGAGACATTTGTCTCACTGGATTGCTTGTAAATTATAATATACAACACTGCAGTAATTTAAATAAAGAAGGATTAAACTATTTACAAGATTTCACTTTATATAAAAATCCATTTGATCAAATTAATCTTAGAAACAAATGCAATAATCAAGCTGGATATTTAATTGTTAGGTAGTAATGTGTACGAAGCACCAACCTCTACACCGCAAGGTAAATGAGGTTACGTATAATACATACATACAGATAGTAATGTTTGTTACTAACACACTGATAAGTCATAGACGCTTAAATGTCATTTGGTGTTTACAATTTTTGAAATAGAAATGTAGTTTGTAGCCGTAAATCTGTCTGAGCAAGATCAACAATATTTATTTTTTTTGTGCTGAAGGTGTTCAGCCCTTGCAGATTTGTATGTGAATGTAAACTGTTCATGAAAACCTATGTTCCAACTGTAACAAATGGTGCAGAAAGTTTAAAAATTGAAGACCGGGTACAGCGCATACTGACTGCATCGACTGAGAGCAACATGACATGTGTGGAAGGTTTTATCATGGAAAATTGTCGTTTATCCGTTAAAGAAATTTCAGAAATTGTTGGTGTAAGTATACATTTTTCATCTTAAGATTTTTATAGGTATTTTTGGGCTATTAAAGAAGTTACAGAGTCGCTGTTTCTAGTAAGATGCAGAAGTGCATATACCTGTACAAGAATTCTTCACACAGTAGCCACAAACATTTTCTTACCGGAGTGTCAATTACTTGGTGACATAGTGAGATAAATGCCTTCAAGTACAGGACGAATTTTTGTAATTGTCTTCTTAAATACAATTTAAAGAAATAATTATGGGTTTCTATTGAACAAGCCTCGAATTTGAATCCAATGTCAAATAAGTACGTGAGACTTCAAACTTGATTTCAGTAGATACTATTGTTTTAAACTGACAGATATGACCATGGAATTACGTAGTTTTCCAGCACTAATACGTAAGATGTATCCATAGTAACTTGGTATTTTTGGTTTACCGCACAAACTACATTTTACCACATTGGAATTTGAAACAATTGCAGTTTTACATCATGTGGTATAGAATACGAAATGTATTTAATTGAACAATTGCACCTTTTTTACATAACAAAAATACCGCCAAAGCACCACAACAATTTGCAAAACATGAGATTGGAGTTCCTTATATTGATCATAAGTAAGTTCTACTTGTAATAATTAATATCAACCACGCCTTCAGAGCTACATCGTTTCTAAATTTCATATCTGAACACAAATTCTGTATTAACATTTTCTACAATTTTCATAATTATCCATCACATGGATTGGTTGTAACGCGGCGTTTACCTAGCCCTACACTCTACTGTACTGTTACTTTATATTGCCCTGGGTCGCTACCTTATTCAGTCGGAGAGGTATAAGTCTCTATTAATATCGTCAGTGCAGCTAAGCGAAAGCTAATATTGTCTTGCAGTAACTCGTTGTCATCTGAAATGTAGAACTTACACCGGTGCACACTACCAGCAATGAAAACCCAACAGTTTACATAAAAAGACATATAATCTGCAAGAAAAACACACATACAAGAAACTTAAATAGGCCGCTAGAGTTTAATTACACTGGCTGACACGATTTTTGTAACACAGTTCAGCCCATTATTTTCACAATGCTAATATCTTTCTAATTTTAGAAAAAGAGCCCTGATACGTACCATTCTTCAATGGGCTCATTGTACCCTTTTATATTGGCAGGTAGTAAATTTTATGTGGGGCCATTTAAAAGAGGTGCACTTTAAAACAGAAAGATAACCTAAAATAGATTGTTTGCAACATTAAACTTATTCTCTTATTCAGTCTTCTGTTGAGTTTCGTATTGAGTGGTCTGTGTAGTTAAGAAAGTTCTTTCAACGGCGAAAATGTCAAGTCAAACGCGCCGCAGTTGCAAAAATTATCCTGACAAGTTTTGTTATATTTGTGGAGAATTTCTGGTGAAGTCACAAGACAGATCATTTTCTGAAAATGTGAAAAAAGCCTATTTTTTTTATTTTGGTGTTTCAATCGGATATCAAGACAAGCACTGGGCTCCCCATGTGTGCTGTGTCAGCTGTAGCGTCTTATTGGTACAGTGGATAAAAGGGAAGAGAAAAAGTATGCCTTTTGCAATTCCAATGGTATGGCGAGAACCTACTATCATTTAGACGATTGCTATTTTTGAATGACAAAGACTGAAGGTTATTCCAGAGAAGAAAAGAGCAAGATCCAATATCCGAATTTGCCTTCTGCCATAAGACCTGTTCTTCACAGTTTCGACTTATCAATACCGATTGCGCCTTTAGATTGGCAAGACATTGTTTTGGAAGATAATAACGCATCATCAGGCAGCTCCGAAGAACAGTGTACCGACCCCACATTTACTCCGGGTTCCAGTTCCGGCGAGCCACATTTGATTGTGAGTTAAATGATTTAGTACGTGATTTGGGGTTGTCAAAGCAACAGTCCGAACTTCTTGGTTCCCGTCTTAAGGAGTGGAACTTACTAGCCAAAGAAACAAAAATTACGACTTTTATGAAAATAAATGCTACGTTTTCTGCATTTTACAATATGGAAAATTCTTTTGTGCGTGTACTCATATCGACGGTTTAATGCAGGAACTCAATATCGAGCATTCTCCTTCTGAATGGCGATTATTCATAGACTCATCGAAATGTAGTTTAAAAGCTGTGTTATTACATAATGGGAATTTAAAACCATCTATACCAGTTGCTCATTCAGTGACAATGAAAGAAACCTATGAAAATATGCGCATCCTTTTAGATAAAATAAACTACAACCGGTACAAATGGCTGGGACTGATGAAAAACTTTGTGAAGGTTATGTACAAAGAGGGTGAAGGATTTAAATACCTAAGACAAGCATTTCCCCAGTTAAGTGACGCCAAATTAAAAAAAGGCATTTTTATTGGGCCACAAATTAGTTAATTGCTGGACGATGTTAATTTTATAGAAAAGCTCACCACACAAGAACTTAGAGCCTGGAACTCATTTGTAAGTGTAGTGAGAGGATTTTTAGGGAACAATATGGATGCAAACTATGAACAACTAGTTAATGAACTTTTAGACTCCTACAAATTGCTTGGTTGCCGAGTGTCGTTAAAAATTCACTTTCTCCATTGCCATTTACCATTTTTTCCTGAAAATTTGGGCGCTGTCAGCGACGAGCAGGGTGAAAGATTCCATCAAGATATTAGGAAAATGGAAATTCGTTACCAAGGACGATGGGATCCAGCCATGATGGGTGATTACTGTTGGTTTTTGAAGAGAGAAGATGTGAATCCCATAAACGGAAAAAATAGAATTAGTGTTTGAAATAAATATTTTTGATGTTACCTTTTTCATAGATGTTAACCTATTATAAATTATAAATATAGTCGATATACAGGGTTAAACAACTAGTAAAATAATTTTTTCAATAGATACTAAATGGTACCGTTCTACATGTACTATGTTTAATGTAACAATGAAACCTTACGTGTTACAATTTTTTGCCATTTTCGTATTTAGATAGGTTCATTCTATTGTAATATGCTATTCAGCTTTATGTTACAACATAAAAAAAAATTTTGTCGGCCAGTGTTATCAATCCAAACTTCAATGACAACCTGTCTATTCTTAAAATGCGCTTGCAAGTCGCGCGGCCTGGCCGTTCAATTTAAACAACGTGTTGAAGAAGCAGATGACGCAATAACTTACTTCGCGTCAGCTGCTTACAGGTAAATCCCCGGTGTCTTTGATACGCCACCATGCATTGAAGCAATTGCCGAGGATGTTGCAATTGCCTCTTATTTCGTAGTAAAGTTTCTAATAAGAACTAACCTTGCTTTTGGTTACTACACGCGTTCCTGTGTCAGGGCACGAACAGCGCTGCTATGGCGGTAGATCACAGCTTCATTCTGTGGAAAGATGCAGCAAATCTTTGGCGGGGTCGTCCAAGTAGTAGGATGCTCTCGCAGTCGTATTTCGGCACTCTGGAACCTTCGTGTGCCGGCGGCGATTGCTACAGGCCAAAACTTCAGAATTTCAGCAATGCAAGAGTCATCTACCTGTTCGCGACCCTGGTTTGGAAAGCGCTACGCACTTCTTAAGAGCTTGGGTGCGACTGACTTCCCCCGGGTTCACGGCATCGTCGGCGTTCTTCATAACTGCAATGTTGCGATCTTTTTATCACTCGGCGTTCCGAATTAGCTGTTGTTGCACATTCGCTCACGTTTGCACTCGCGTTAAGGCACTTATAGCGCATAGCCGCTTAACACAGCTCAACTACTTATACGGCGTGCTAACTTAACATGCTAGAACATAAAGGATACGGTTGGGCTTATTGCTAGCAATGTATGTAAGAAAAAGGTATAAAATATATGAATACAGGTGGCACGAATTGTCCCGTTTCATGGTTTTTTTCTTTGTCCTACAGTACGGTTCGCATTTCGCACAAACGTTTCGATTCGCCATCGTTATTACTTCAAAATGTAGTTAAAACTCACTAACACTTCGTAACATCTGACACATCAGTAAACTAGTGCAGTCTAGTATACGTATTATCTATTTCGTAGTATTGCTCCTTGAGCATAAAAAAGTGAAGAAAATTGATATAGATGGTGACACGAAGAGTTTATATTTTATTTAGTTACTTATTAGGTATCCACAATTCATATCTACTTTGATCTAATATTTAAAGTATCAGTTCTGCAGTTATGAGTATAACATTAGTATTTTTCAGCACAACTCTGTTAGTCTACAATCCTAAAGAATACTTAAATCTAGACAAGAAACTAAAACAATTAATTGATTGTTGCCAGCATGATAATGCAAACAATGCATTTTCAGGTGATCTTTTCGCTTAGCTTTATAGCTGCAGCCGCCGACAAAACAAGAAAATGTGCAAGCAACACAGTTCATATACCGAATCACTCAAGCGATGACATATTCCAGTGCCAGTGCTACACATCAGTTCACAGGACTCAAGCATAAGGTAGTCTGTTACAGGTGTTTGCAGTTTGGGCGATAAGCGTTTCTTCTGAGAATCCCTACGGACTTTGTTTATATCATAATTCGTCATTACACGAGATTATTCACGTTATTGTTCAGTAAATATTAATATCCATCACAATAGGTTATTAACGCCATTACGGACCTTAACATTATTATCCTGTTTAACCTTATTTACAATGTCACCTATATACTAAAGTCATAGCAAATCTACTAATTCTGGGCCATTCCTTCTACGTTTTCTAGTAGCATCAGTTTTAATAGTCCACACTTGTCATATCCTTGAAGACGTTCAGAATAGAAGATTTCATCCTTATTTATATTCGTGATTAAACCCTTTTGCTAATATCCCCTAAGAACAACTTTAGTGATACCTACTGGTCCACAAAATGTTTAATTCTTTGGTGAATCCATATTTCAAATGACTTCGACCTCCAGATGGGTTTTACATTTAGTGTCCTAGTGTTGTTGTCTTACCAAATGACACCGCATTTCAGAAATAATCTTTCTATTCACCATTTATACAATTATTTATATCATGTAATAGCATTCTACAATTCTCAAAAAAGCAAATATATAAATTTTACTTATGTACCTACCATTACATACAATTGATCTTTTAAAGTTTATGTTTGCAACCATGTTTACTATATTAATTTGAAGTAGAATTTAAAAACTCTAAAAAGTTGAAATTACATTATGTTGAAGCATAGAATGCCTTTTAAGATTTCCCTTGTGAAAGGATTTGTATGGACATACTGAGCACGTAAATTGAGGTTTCTTGTTGCATTCATATTTCTTATGATTGAATAGTGATGTATTATACTTGTACTTCTTTCCACATCTTTTACAACTGAATGGTAAAGGACCTGCAAAATAAATGTGCAGTGAGAACATTCATATGATAGTCGAACCTCGACAACTCGAATTTTAAGGGAATGGAAAACTTCGGGGGGTTATCAAAAAGTTCGACTAATGAATTTTTTTCTAGTAATAAAAGAAATAGTCACACATTTCTTATAATTGTACATATACTATTGTAACGACCTTGCGCTTAGGCAGCTGCAAGCCACCGCCGCCGGCAGACAGCCTTGGGGCCAGCTGCGGACGAATGAGTCATTGTTCCGGAGCTTTCGGGAAAGCGCTCGAAGTCAAACACTCGTGAATATGCGTCATGCATGTGCTGGAAAAGCCAATCAAGCCTCGATTGTCCTAGAATGACTCATTCGTGATATATAAATACGTATCAGCAGGAATAGACAGGCAATTCTCATTCAGCTCGAAAAGCGTAAGCTGCTACATAAATAGACGCGTATAAAATAAATAGCAACATAAATAATAATTGCTGTTTAATCCAGTGTGAATAAATAGAATGTATAACCATATAAATCATTACTGTTAAGCCGTATATAAATAATTATTAATGAGTGTATCATTGTTAGAAATAGTGCCTGTAGTTTATAAGTAATTTGTGTTCTGCCTTCACAATTCTGGTAATCGTAATTAATAATTGTAAATAAATGTTTAATACAAGAAGCGTTGTATAATTTTCAAATAGCCCGAGCGTAAAAACGTAACACTATTTTACAAAATCAACATATACACAAACGTAAAATTTAAACAATCAGTAACTAAATACATAATACAGTTTTAGAAAAGCAATTATTTAAATATGGCATGTAGATTTGTTTATATATTCTAAACGATCTCCTGAATCTAGAAATTAAACTTGATTCGGCCAGCAACATTAGCGATAAACATTGCTGTATAACCATTGCAAGTTTTTTCTTCTTCTTTCTCTCCACCTTTTACCCTTGCGAGCGTCGGCGCTTATGGCCATTTTAACCACTTTTTCCGTCCCTCCACTGCAAGTTTACAAGATAAAATTGAGGTGCTAAAAAACAAAAGTAAATTAAAAAACATGGAGAACCACAAAAAAGTATTTATAAACAATGACCTGGCAGTAAAGGAGAGAAACATACAGAACAAAATAAGGAAGGTAGCAACGGAAGAAAGGCAGGAAAATCAGCAAAAACTGGGTATGCACCTTTGTTTATTTAACATCGAATTAAAGTTAACGTCAGATTAGTGGCCTTCATAAGACCGGCCGTTAGTGTATGAAAGTTGAAACAGTTAACGTTGGCAATTCCATCCGCAAACGGCAAAGCTAATATCTGCGAACGGCAAAGAAAAGAGAGCAAAAAGGTGCCCCGCGTAAAATCAAATCAGAGAACCGCAAAGCCGCGAACGGCAAGGTTTGACTGTATATTAAAATGACTAGGTATACCACCTTTTTTTTAAATTTACAATGGATTCGACTAATCCAAGTCTTCGAGTTCTCACGTTTCGACTTTATCATAATAAGGATAAATAACAGTAAATAAACCATTTTTTGCAAGTCACGCTATTAAAGAACTTAAGCGCTATACTCCATATAAAAGGATTTTGACATAAAACTCAGTTGGTCAGAGCCGCTGTTCCTCTTCCGGAACACAGTCGTTTAGCACATCTGTAATGGAGCATTGGGTGGTGTGGTTAGTACCAACCCTTCGAAAACTGCCTTAATTTCCTACTACAGTAACTGTACTTTCGGTAATCAAAACGACTGGGGCGTTGCACACCAGTTGCCAAGTGAAAGAACTCCTTGTCTTCAGCATAGTAATCAAGATCCCTAACCAGTGGATCACCCTGGTATTGCAAACCATACTAGAAAGAGTAACAATGCAGGGCCGACTCTGTATCTTTTCCAAAGCTGTCTAGCCTAAACCAAGCGAAATTTTAAGTTTGTTTTGTTACGTTTGCGCCTGTACACACTAAATTTGGACATAATTAAGTTAGAATTTGAATGCCATCCTCTTAAGTCACAATCAACGTTTGGGGTTTAGCGATAAGGCTCGGCGATGCGTAAGTCCATTAGCAAGTAACCACGGTGCATCACCAATTATATTTCCCAGATGGTGTAGATAGTGAAGATCCCGAATGAGTATAAGACAATGCCAGGTCAGTTTAAGGCACTTGTGAGTCATGCTCCACCTGTAGGAGCAACTAGCCCTAACCCCCAACCCTTGAGGGTTAGGCCCTGCAGCCAGAGCAGACTTAGGCCGCCAGACTAGCTTTATCCTGAAAAATAATCCCCGTCCAGTCCAACCACTTCTGAGTCCAGAATTCCACTAGAAGAAACCGACCACCTGCCTGAGAAACCAGAACCATTTCCTAAACCCGAAACATCAAGCCGATTTTGGGTGGCCAAATCCATTTTCTTAAACTTGCAGAATCATCCCTTTAACTTGCACCACCGTCGATCTAATTTTCGGTGGTGAAATATATTCTCCTAGATGCGCAGAACCAGCCCTTGCAACTGTATCCTCGGTGAGCTGATTTTTTGGAGGTGTAATTCATCCCTATACACCTGCAGACCCCCCCCCCCTTAAACCTGCACTATCGTTCTTGTCACCGAATAATAATAATATTTAACTTTATTACCAAGTGCTAAGATACTACAAGAACTAAAAGTAAAATAGACGCCTGCAAGGAGCTGCTCGAAACCCATTATCTAGCGCAGCAACCCAGCCAAGGCTGCTATAGTCAGCATCGACGTCCGACGTAAACCACATCATTTTGAGGTAATAAGAGGCAATTTGTAAACAACCATTGCTGTAATTACGCAAAGTTGCTACTTACGTGGGTTGAGACCTCCTCTCAATTACCAGGTATTCTGGTGAAATTTCAGCTGATAGAAAGAGCTCGGGAATGCACTTCAGATTCGTCGAATTTTTGACAGTGCCCGGACTATTTTAGCAGTTGAACTTATGAGGCGTCGTCCGGCCTCCACACAAAACACTCACATGCTGGATTTGGTTCCATGGAGCAATTAACCCCAAAACAGTTACACGTAGTCCCGGCTTTATGGACAACACCACGGGACTCCATTAATATTATTAGTTCCAGAATTGGTCACCGAGCAGAGCCGCTGCATGCGGCATCTAGAAGCAGAAGACCGCCGACAACTGCAGCTTGCTCCGCTGGCGTGTCAGAAGATTTACGAACCTGCTCAGCCGTCGCATATTGAATTATAAGAATCTGTTTACTTCGATATTATATGGTACATATATTTAACCTAGAATTAAGTGTAGTCTTAAATGAGATATAGTAGTAACTTGAATATATATAAGCCGTCCACGACCTTTTTGGGACTGTTTCGATGATGTAGCGGATGCAACTTTTTTTTCTGTCAGTGTCTGTTCGACATTTCTTGCCACCACATTGCCAGATTTATTATTTTAATATTCGTAAGAAAATAAATGACATCAAATGTGTAAAAATAATTTTAATTTCCGTCAAAGGAAAAGTCAAAATGCCCAAAATAATTTTGTTACAACAAAAAATTTCCATTAAACGATGCTACTTCCAATTTAAAAAGGACAGACCAAATTTAAAAGAACGCGAGTCGATGTGGAGACTAGGGAATATCCGGCAACAATGTACCTATTCAGAAAATATAACCTTAAACTGAAAACAACCTAACCTAACACAAAAAGTGTCTATTTCCATGAGTGAGAGGTTCCGCCAACAAAATTACTAGATGGTCATAGCCTCATCTGACCCAAAAAGATCGTGAACAGCTTATAGTCTGTTCACTAAACATAAAAACACAAAGTGGCCTTTGATTTCTAAAATTTCATGAGGGTACTTCCAAAATGCATCTTTTGTCTAGGAATGTACTTACAAAAAGTTACTAAAACAAATAGGTTAAGAGTGTGACGTTTAATTAGCATCTGTCATAACTACTTTTAAGGATGTTAAACAAATACTGTGTTGGATACTATTGATGTAGCATTTTTATTACATTTTATAAAAGTTCAGGCAAGAATTTCCAGAATAGTATGTACTTTGACACTGAATTAATGATATAATTGTCATTTTTAAATTCAAAGTCACCTTTATGCAAGTATGGAAATCTTTGCAAAACAAAATACAGAATCCCTAGCAGACAAATTTTACGTATATGCCAACTTCAAAAAAATTTATATGTTTTTGTGTTTACTGAATGGCCTATACAAGTTTATTCGTTGTGTTCTTAGTCTTAATTGATTACAACAAAATAATGAGCCCTCGGCTACTGAACTACCCCATGGTACATACACTCGAAAAGTCAATTCATAGACCCCATTTCGTGACAGTTTTCAGAAATAACTATCAAGATTCTGCATATTCTGTCACATTTAAACGAATCTGCATTGTTTATGATTTACACGATCCCCTTGCTGTCTATTGGTATTGTGAATTTTTCTAAAAGGAAGGAAAAAGCAGGTCTACTCTTGAAATAGACAAACAATTCATAATAACACCAATCCGTACAATGTATTGTAGATTGGATTAAATTATAGCAAATCTACTGATTTTGGGACAACCGATAAAGTCACGGATTATTTAGTCCCATCCAAATGTTCTCCAGTCTTCTGGGTCCACATTTTCCCTTGCACAATCAGTTTTAATAGTTCTTGCTTGATATATCCTTGAACAGGTCCAAGATCGAAGATTTTGCGCTACTTTATATTCACAATTAAAGTTCTTTATCTACTTCATAATATATGTAATACTTCTATATGGCGTGTTGAAGAGAGAGGGTGTCAACGAAAATTGAAGAACAGAATGATTGGGGTTTGTGCGTAATACGCAAGCGCTAATTCTGTTTGGCTGCCAGAAATACGATCCGCGTGGTACGACACTATCCGACGCCAAAGCGAAGGCGATTTCACGAGTCACGAAGTTACGCGCGGAGATTAGCGCACACGCAAAGACAGGAACTTGCACTCATTCTGTCACACTTCTTTCGTGAACGCTAGCACACAGAGCTTGAATAGGAACACGCCAAATAGAAGTATTACATATATGATCTACTTTGATATCACAATACGGTTATTATAACACCGAAAACAGTGTTACAATGGAGTCCATTATAACACTGTTTTTGGTAACTATGAAGAAAATGTCACAAGCTCATGTTTACCCTATATTAAGTTGAGGATTTTAGACCAAGAATATTATGCGCTAATTGATAGCGGAGCAATGGTTTCTTTAGTACAAGAAGAAGTCTTTAATAATCATCTGAATGTTTTACAAAGCAATATAATTAAAGTTAACAAAATCGATTTATTGTCAGCAACAAGGAAAAAGATATCTACTACAAATAAAGCATTGGCAATCAAGATCAACATAAACGAAATAGTATATTAAAGTATGAGTGGATAACAAGGTCTTTAAAACACGCGCGAGTTTTCGAGCACGACGGCGTAGCCGGAGTGCTCGAAATAGAGCAAGTGGTTTAAAGACCAGTTATCCACGAATACTTTACGCTATTTTTTATTATACCGCCAATACGGGAAATAAATTACGCACTAAAAACTTAGAAATAATTTTTGTCGTGGTAAATCGAGAGGGCATAATAATATTGCTACTATAGTTACGAGAATTATTTCCGTTTTTGTCGCGTCCATGTCCGTTGTTGCATTCAGTCGTTTCCTTGACAACCTTTAAAGCTCGGCGAGCTTTAATCGCCTGTATTCGCACGCTCAGGCGTGCTTTAAATGGCGATTCTGATGCAGGTATAATAAAAAAGAATATGATGTCCGATTTTACATAGTATCTGCTTTAAATGTACAATTTGTGATAGGTGTCGATATTATTCAGCAAGTGGGGATTAAAATTGATGGAATGCGAAAGTGCATCCAAATAAATGAAATAACAAGGCCTTGGTCTGGATCCAAGTACGGGGATCAAGTGCGTGAAAATTGTTGCCTAGCTGAAATAAAAGCAGGAGACGATAAAAATTGTTGCCCAGCCAAAAATGCGGGAGACGATATAATTTGTTGTCTAGCCGAGAGTGCAGGAGACGAAGTGATTATAAATAATTATGCGACAATGGAAGGAATGCTGGATGATGAACAGATAGGGATTGATTATTTACAATATAAAGGCAGAATTATGAAAATAATAGAGAAAAATAAAGATGTAATAAATCAGAAAACCGGACAAGCAACGAAATATTGCCATAAACTTGTTGTTGATGAAGCGATGGGCTTTAAATCAAGTTCGTATCCACTACCATATGCTCAGCGCGAAAAAGTAAAACATGAGTTGCAGAAAATGCTTGATGACGATGTAATAGAACATTCAAAAACAAACTTCGTAAATCCGATGATGGTGGTGAAGAAAAGCGATGGTAGTCTTAGGTAATGTTTAGACGCACGTAGATTAAATCAGATCACGAAACCCCAGTATGAAAGTCCGCAGACGATTGATGCCTTGTTGAGTCAAATATGGGACAAGAAAGTGTTGACGAAATTAGATTTAAAAAACTCATTTTGGCTAATCCCACTACACGAAGACTCGAGGAAATACACCGGATTCTGCATAAAGGAGGGAATTTTTCATTTTAAGGTGGTCCCGTTTGGTTTGACGTCATGTGCAGCTTTGGTGAGAGCCATGCAGCAAATTTTAAATAAGTATGATGACTTCTGCGTGCACTACGTTGACGATATTTTAGTATTTTCAAGAGATGTGGCACAGCATTTGGAACATTTGGAACTAGTAATAAGCACTCTAAACGAAAACGGGATAAAATTGAATTTGGCCAAGTGTCAATTTATGAAGACGAATGTAGGCTATTTGGACTATAAAATCAGTAATAATGGGGTAACAATCAGCGAAACTCGAATAGAAGAAATAAAGAATTTGCCTCGCCCCAACAATTTAAAGACAATAAGGGGATTACTGGGCCTATTAAATTATTATAAGAAGTTCATTGCTAATTATTCTGAATTGACGTTGCCTCTGGTCGAATTGCTAAGACACCAAATGGAGTTGGAATGAAGAGCGGGAGAAAGCGTTCAACAATCTAAAACAAAAATTTCATGAGGGATTGCTACTTAAGTATCCAAACTTTAAAGAAAGCTTCATATTAAGGACTGATGCGTCGGACATGGCGGTGGCAGCTGAGCTAGTACAAGTGCAAGAAGGAGTCGAAGTTCCGATGTTTTATATCACGGATTCTGAAGGGCCACGAAACACGATACACAATCGCTGAGAAGGAGATGTTAGCAATTATATTCGCGATCAACAAATTAAAATTCTACTTGACAGGAAACAAATTCTACATCGAGACAGACAATTCAGCAATATCACTCTTTAAAAACAAAACGTTCCATAACGACTGATTGTATAGATGGGTTCAATACCTATCAAAGGTAGAAGATTTTATAAACAACGTGCCAAATATTACGAGCGAGGTAAGCCCTGTAACAGCATGCAAAGGCGTTGTACCTGCAAGACCATGGAGGCCAGAAGAAGATGCCACAGGAATAAATGAGCTGTTGGAGAAGATCAGGCAACGAGTTAAGAAAACGCAAGATCGGTACGGAGAAAGGCAGAACCGGAAGATTAAGAAGCATATGAAGTTCAAAATCGGGGATTTAGTAATAATCAAGAAGCTTAGAGTAGCCGATAGAAAGGAAAAGATCTGTGCAACGTTTCTGAACGCATATGAAGGACCATACAGAGTACATAAAGTTTTAAGCAACGAAACCACTTAAGAGTTGATAAATGAAACGGATAATAGAATCAGAGGACGCTTTCATATTTCGGCAATTTACCCATATTTAAACAGTGAAACATAGTATAGAATAGATTAGTTTAAACAAATGTTGTGCTACACTCAAATAGGATAAGGTAGGTTAGGAAAGTAGGATAGTTAGCATAGGAACTAGATTAAAGTATTATTAGGCAAAAGTTAGATATAAAAGAATTTCTCGGATTGAGCTGATTAAGAAAAGATGTTTGAGTCATGCAAAGGTAAATTTTATGACAATTAGAATGACAACAAATGTCAAGCGACGGATGCAAAGAAATATTGCTCATGCGAAGTAATTATAATTGTCAAAAATTTAGAAGAACTTAAGATGGTATTGGGCCCTACGCCCCTGCTCTGATTGCAGTGCGATATAAAAAGTAAATTAAGCACAGAGTAGAGATGTTGTATCTGGCCGCAATGTTAAAATCATTATAATTATAATACAGTAAATGTATTTGACAAGTTTGAAATGGCTGTGTCCAAATAAATGAATGAATTTAGAAACGCTAAGGAGACAGCTAGCTTTTCACAGGGTTGGAATCTGAGTTTAAAGTAAAGTAATTATTATATTTGGCAGAATAAAGTGCCTAATAAAATCAAATTAACACAAAGAGGTTTGCTATGTGCAGGTATGAAACATAGAATTCATGTTAGCCAATTTAAAATACATATTCTGAACGATTATAAAAAGGTATGAGGCGAAGAAATGATAATATTGCAATAGAGCAAATGAATAAGGCAAAGTAATAACTATAAGAAGAAATTACCAAGTCTTTATTTCTACTTGGCAAAATATGCAGGAAAAATAGACAGTTAAGTGTTGTTTAAAAAATTGATGAAAAGCAAACATGAGATTCAAACATTCTAAAAGGAAGTGAGTCAATAAACATACGTAAATAAACAATAAGAACATTTAATAACAAGTGCAGTGCGCCAATAGACAATTAAATACTGAACCAATGTGCATTGTAATTTAGTTTATAAGAGTGGTGTAGTTTTAGTTACTGTTAATAATAATTAATATAAAATGTACTGTATTTGAACTTAATTAATATCCAGTTTTTGTAAATTTATTACTAGATAGGCAATTGTTTATAACCGTTAAAGAGAGAAACAGTTGAGTAAATTATTTGATGTCACACCTAAATTTGCTCTGTGTTTAATTGAAGATTTCTCCTATTTACCATTAACTTACATGAAAACAAATTATACCACAGTGATCAGCGCAATTTGGAGTTCATGTACAAGTGTGGGCAACGTTTTCTACGACAAAAAGTTCATCGCCAAGTGGAGGCGTCCGATCTTGGGATCGCCACCGATGAGGCAGCTACGGGTTCGACACCAGCTACACCAAGAGTAACCAGGACCGTGTGAACGTTGTAGAGCATCGCGGGGATCAGCAGCAGCGAGACCAGCAACCCCAACACCCGGTACAGCGAGTTCCAGAAGAATTTCAACTCAGGCGCCCGTCCGAGGAAGCCAATGTTCACAAAAACAATGAAGGTATTGTAAAAACCTAAATAATAACTTGAGGAGCCAGAAATTTACGTACCAGCGAGATAACACCGAAAGCAGCAGAGGCCAGGCGTATCCGAGCCGATAGCAAAATTATTTTGCCACTAATTATAGTTAAAAGCCAAATTGTGAGGTTAAGTGTCCAAACAAATGCAATCTACCCAAGCGACGTCGGATTAACAATCAAGGTCCGGTTTTGGCTAAAACAAAAGTTAGAACCGCCAAAATAAGATTATTTGAATATTTACCTGATTTAACGTTCACAAAAGTTAGAATTTGCAAATCAAACGACATGTTATGCGAGGTTAGGAACCCCTTTGTACATTTGACACCAGTTCATAGTTGCGCGGCTGCGTAGTAAAATCGAATGGGAACGCAGTGGCGTGCCGTTTTAAGTAAATTAATATTGAAATTGTCATGAAGCCACCCTTTGATGAGAGTTGAATCTTTACCGGAGGTAGCATATTTTAAATGATAATTGCAGTCAGATAAAATAAAAGAGAGGTAATACAATTTAATTTGAAGCGATAAAATTAGAACCATCTGATTTTTACTCAGTTCAACATTTGAAAATTCTTAAATAATAACTTATTAATATATAAAATGTGTGGTGTAAAATTAAATTAATAGAACGAATAACAGCAGTTAGGGTCAACGCCATTACAATATTGTATTTTAAAATTAACGCATTTACACATGAAAGCAATAGTAACAATCACATCATCATGGAAACGGGAATATTACATCGCGCATTAAAATAAATTTGCTGTACATCCTGTGTATATGTTTACAAAAGAATGAAGACATTTTTAGTCAAAGAATTATCTGCATTGGTTTATTGATGTAGAAAATATAATTAATTTTCCATTGCCTGATTTAGTTGAAATGCACCTCGTTTCGGCACAAAACTTAAGACATGCCTGGAGTGAAGGTTAAGCCAGCTGAAATGCAATAATATGAAAAGGGCTCCGTAGAGCTGCGAGAAATTGGTCCACGATTTGTTCGCAGTTGCAAGCGCCGTGGTTCAAATCCGTCCGGTAACGAATTATTTATTTGAAAATTGATGTAATTTGCATTCAAGGGTATTCTTTTATTGTTTCCGTATTATTTGGAACGTAAAAACATATTTACACCCAAGTTTCCTTTAATTTTTTAAATTATTTAGTGTCACAACGTCCACTTACAAGGAAAGTTCTGGGTATAGATTTTTTTTCTATTATTTCCAAGTTTTGAAACCATACAAAAGGATACAGCATTTCACAAATGATTTTTATAGGTAAGGTGCGTTCCTCTTCAGCCAATAACAGGATTTCCGGATGGATGAGAGAAAGGGGGGGGGGGGGGTGGAGAAGGTGGAGAATGGAAGAGAGGCCAGGAAAGGTGGAGAAGTACTATCCCGGCATTCGCCTTAGAGAAGGTGCTCTGTTGACTTAGGAAAACCACCTAAAATTTGAATCAGAGTAGACGACCACAGGAATCGAATCACAACCTCCCGAATGCTAAGCAGACGTGGTAACCACTAATCCACAAAGCTCGGTTGAGATTTTTTATTCACCACTTTACAATTATTTATACCATGCATAATTCTGCAACTGACAAAAAGTCCAAACATAAATGTAACTTGTATACCTTCACATGCAATTAATTTACCTTTCTTCTCAACATTTATTTTTGCTAATGTGTTTACAATAAACTTCACTAATATAGAATTTAGAATTTCGAAACGGTTTAAATTACATTATGTCGAAGCAGAAAATGCCTTTTAAGACTTCCCTTGTGAAAGCATTTGTAAGGACATACTGAACACATAAATTGAGGTTTCTTATTGCATTCATACTTCAAATGATTAAATAGTGATGCATTGTGCTTATACTTCTTGTCGCATCTTTCACAACTGAATCGATGAGGACCTGAAAAATAAATGTACATTAAAAATATTCACACCAACTTAATAAAATAAATAAAAACGAATAACCATTCTATGCAAATCATGTTATTAAAAAAGTTGGGGCACTACGCTCCATGTAAAAGTAGTTTGGCCTGAAACTTGTTTTATCAAGGTCACTGTAAGTGATCAGAAACTCAAGTCGTCTGGCACACATTTAACAACATACTGTGTGATGCGGTTAGCACTGCACTATTACCACAACTGCAGTTTTGCTACCCAATTTTTAAAGCAAATGAGTGGGCCAGCTGCTAGTTGCTAGCTGTAAGGATTGAACCTTTTATCTTCAGCACGACAATCGAGTTTAACCCCTCGACCATGCTAGTGTTGCAAGTCATGCTAAGGAGAGTAACAATTCAGGATCAGATTTCATCTTTTCCAAAGCTGTCTAGCCTAAACTAAACATAATCTCTGAAACTTCTTTGTGGCGATTCAATAATCATGCTATTTTTTAGGGCATTTATAATATTAGAACATGAATATTTCGAAAGACAAATCTACTTCTGAAGTAGATTTGTCTTCCGCAATGTTCATGTTCTAATATTTTTCATTTTGTACTGTAACAAAATACCCAAAAAATAGCATGATTATTGAATCCCTACACAGAAGTTTCAGAGATTATGTTTAGTTTAGGCTAGACAGCTTTGGAAAAGATTAATACCGAACCTGAATTGTTTGTTATTCTCCTTAGCATAACTTGTACCACTAGCATGGTTAAACTAAACATTTGACCGTTTTCTGCAATAACAATCACGATCCTCCATATTTTCTCCCATTTAATCGAATCTTTATCTCTTACGATTTATAAGATCACCACTGTCAATTTTTATCTTGGACTTCTCAAAGTTGAGAAAAAACAAAGCCACAAATAAAATAGATTTTTTAACAAAATTTCTGTTGCATCACATGGAAAACAACAAATTACGCTTCCGTGTACCTACAGTTTTTACAATTGCTATCCAAGTTTCAACGACTCCTTATTTATATTTGCAATTAATAGCTATTTATGCAACAAGTGCTAAAAGTCGACGTTTATGCGCGAGACATGAAAATTATGAAACGAAGCCGAAGGCTGAGTTTCATAACATGTATCGCGCATAAACGACTTTTAGCACGCGTTGCATACAATATTTTATCTACGACCTTAATTTTACCATTATTAATCCATAAATATCGATTTAAGAAAGGTTCGCATCTGCGACGCTTTTAATTTATGTCATAATGAATAGTAGCCTACGCCGCGGTGGCGATTGTTTGGCCACGCCCGTGCTGTCAAGGTGAGTTACAAAATGTAATTATTGATACTCCACATATGACTGTATTCATTACATAACGCTTTAATTATTTCCAAAAGCTTTACATGTAACGCAAGAAGCAACTAGAATAGCTTTACAACTTCACTTGCAGTTCGAAATTGTAGTTTTGAACCTCGCTTCACTTTTAGCACATGTGCTAAATGTAAACAGCTGATTTCTTTAAACACGGTAAACTATAAAACGTCACTTTTAGTGAAACAAGCTAGCGCTAAAAGGCCTACTTTTAGTAGTGGTCGTAGATAAAGTTCTTTATTCTGTATTATAAAATAGATTTTCTCTCAGCTTATGGTGAGAGGAAGAAAAATACTTGTTATACAATAATTATTTATATGATGTAACGGCATAATTTCCGAACTGCCAAGAAGTGAAACCCACATATTTAACTAGTGTATCTGCACATACAATTTTCTTATCTTTTTTTACATTTATTTTGTAAACACGTTAACAATAACAGTATTAACTAATATAGATTTTAAAACCTCTATAAAGTTTAAATTACATCTCAATACTAGTTACATTATGTCGACGTGCACAATGGCTTTTAAGATTTCCCTTCTGAAAGCATTTGTAAGAACATACTGAACACATAAATTGTGGTTTCTTGTTGCATTCGTATTTTAAATGATTAAATAGTGATGTATCATACTTATACTTCTTACCACATTTTTCACAACTGAATGGAAAAGAACCTGAAAAATAAAAATTCAATCAGAAAATGTACACTATCTTAATAAGGAAAATAAAAATAAATAAACATTATATGCAATACACGTTATTAAAAAAGTCTGAGACTTAGCTCGTCACTCGTCACTGTAACTCTTCTGGAACACAGTCGTCTGCTACATCTTTAACAGCATACTGCGTCATGCAGTTAGCACCAAACTTTTGATGACTACCTCACCACACTACTACCACACTTGCAGTTTCAGTACAATTTTTTTTTAGGAAACCGGATGTGCTAGTCATTAGGTGCCAGGTGTAAGATTGAATCCCTCATCTTCAGCTCCACAATTGAGTTGCACAACCACTCGACCATGTTGTAGTCAAAATAAAAGTTTGTTTTCAACAATAACTACCATGATCTTGCATATTTTCACCCATTTCATCGAACCTGCATCTCTTACCGTTTACGAGATCCCCATCCTATCCATTTTTATCTTAGATTTTAGAAGTTAAGAAAAGACTAAGCTACAGATAAAATAGATAAGCAATTCACAGTAAATTAATAATTTTCTATCTTTAAGTTTTGTTTTACATCACATACATCACATGGAAAACAACAAATTAAGCTTCTATGTACCTACAGCTTTCACTGTTGCTGTCCAAGATAGAAGATTCCAGCTTTTTATTTATATTCACAATTGAAGCTCTTCTTTTTGTATTTTATGAAATACTTTAGTGATATCTACCTGGGTGGTCCATAACATTTTTAGTTTTTCAGTGAATCCCAATTTTAAAAATTTCTGACCTCCAGATGGATTTTGTATTTAGTGTTCAAGTTTAGAAAACATACAAAAGGTTACAGCATTTAACAAAATAATTTTTCTATACACTATACAAAGAAAGCGTGTTGCCGGTTGGTGAAGGCGTTTGTGTTTCTAGTAGGCAGGTACTAAGTTTGAACCTCACACCCGGATATCAGTTACATCTAACACTCTGCGGCTACCATACCAATACCTTTGGTGGTCGTAACGTCCTGTGAAAGGGCATATTTCCTGGAAATTCAACAAGACAGGCTGGCCACCTCCGCGGGCTACAACCAAAGATAACTTACAAAACCACACTAATAGTGCTACATCAACAAGCTCTCCGCCTACAATAAGAGGAAGAAGTTAACTATACAATTATTTATATAATGTAATAGCAAATTCTGCCCCTGTCAAATAATGCAACCTATAAATTTCAGTTGTATAATGTATATCTTCACATACAATTTCCATATCTTTTTACTTTCTCGCATACGGTAGTATAGAGAAAGTATTGTAATCGTCAAAAAAATCAAATTCGAGATTTTGACAAATCTTGACGTTTTACACCTCCTAGAGTCCGAAAAAACCATTTTTCGAATTATGTCTGTGTGTGTGTATGTGTGTGTGAACACGATAACTTAAAAACGAAATAAGCTAGACCCTTGAAATTATGTACATAGTCATTATTCAAAATTTGTAGATTCCTACCAAATTTTGAGCGAAATCGGTTAACCGGAAGTGGCACTTTACCTAAACAGGTAGCGGTACCTATTCAAGTAAAGTACCAGTTTGCTTCGAGATATTTGAACAAAATTTTGTACATACATTTCTTATGTAGAAAAACTACCAGATATTACATTTCAGCATGATCGGTTAACCGGAAGTGGCATTTTACCTAAACAGGTAGCGGTATCCATTCGAGTAAGTACCAGTTTGCTTCAAGGTATTTGCGAGAAAGTCTAGGGGAGCACACTCCCGATTTTTTACATTTATTTTTGAAAATGTGTTAACAATAACATTAAGCTACTATACAATTTAAAAGCTGTATAAAGTTTAAATTACATCTCAATATTAATATTACATTATGTCGACACATAAAATGCCTTTTAAGTAAATTTTCAAATTATATCACAAACTTTCAGTAGGTACCTCAACTACATATCTTCAACACTCAGCCACCCTGACATATGATTGAATAGGGATGTATTATATTTGTACCTTTTTCCACATTTTTGACAACTGAATGGTAAAGAACCTGAAAAATAAACATACACAGAGAAGATCCATACTATCTTAATAAGAAAAAAATAAGTAAACAGAATGTTCTATGCAAATCAAGCTATTACAAGTGAAAATTAGGACTAATTTTCATCATTTCCCCAGTCATTTATCACATTTTTATTTGCCATGTTGACTGATTTGAATAAAATCAACTCAACTATAGTATGATCAAAAATTAATTTCATCTAGTATGGTTATGGAATAGTTACTAATTTATGAATTCAATTATGTAATTTAAAAATCAATTGTCAGGTTTCACATTCATGTATAAACGTAGTTGCTTTCATAAATTAGGAACTATTAGATAGCCATAATAGTTGAAAATAATTTTTGATCATACTTTACATATCTTCAACACTCGGTCACCCCGACACTCTAAAGTGGATTTGGTGGCTACAATAATTGAGTGCTAAAGGAGATGGCATATAAGTATTTACATAAATGTAGGCAATGGATTAATTATGCAACTTGCTGCTACTACCACTGGCTTCACTTTATTAATTAAAAAGGTAAACTAGAACAATTATTTCCCGTTATATGTATTAAGTACATTTAACATAAAATTATCCTACAGCGCACATAATTATCAAAACAAACATAAATACTATAATAAAATCTCAAAACTGTATACAGAAGATTGCTAGTTGGAGGTGTTATTTTCATCATTTGTAATCAACAATACATTAACAAAATAGTCAAAATAAAATTATAAGGTCATAAACATAATCTTGGAGTTGCTGCAAAATAGAAAAAGATCAGCAGTACAAATGCACAGAAACATTGCCTGACGTTGATTGTTCGCTTTTAAGTGAAAGCTTGTCTCTGGTGGCGTTACATTGTTAAATCAGCTGTTCTGATTTGCTCGACCTCAAAGTGTTCTAAAACAGCATGTGTTGTCTGTTTTTCTATAATTGCATTGTCAACATAAGTTTCCTTTCAAAATGTGAAATTATTTATTATAGGTAATAGTGAGAAAAGTTGAGCTAGTAATAGTCTAGTTTACTTATCTAAAACGAACTAGTAAAACGCCAAAACACCTATTACTATTGAGTATTGGATAAACTAATTAATTGTTTTTAGTGGTGAATGTGAACGAATCTCTTAGGAAAAAATGACTGGCATCATGGCAAAACCTTGGGTAATTCCCAGGAAGTAACTGTTAATATTATAGCACTTATGAAAGAAGAACCTACAAATTCAAATCTAAAGATTGCTCTGAACAAGTTTTGCTAAGAAAACTTGTTTAAGATTCAACAAAAAAGCTGAATCGATTCAAGCTAAGGGGAAAAGTTCTACTCCTAATAAAAGGAAAGGCAACTCGTAAAAGCATGTTGTGAAAGAAAACCGACAAAACTGTACAACTGAAACTATAGCATGGCTTCAAGAGAAAAATATTTAGTTTGGTGATAAATGATGACCTAGCAAAAATTGGAACTATGTTATATAATAAAATTGCACAAGCCAGTGGAGAAAAATAATTGACACGATGGAAAATAACAATGGATGCACAAAGTGCCTTGTTTACCTCCTGCTATCGATGATGAAAAAGAAAGCTATTCAGATGATGAATCAAATTAAAAAACAATTTTGTGTATTCTATAAAAATTCCAAAAAATATATTCCTCCTTTCAAAAACCAGATGTGTATATTATTAGTTATATTTCCGTATCAGTGTTTACTACAATTTTTTGAATTTTAAAGTAGAAACTGACGAGGCACCTTTGGTGTAAAACGTCAAGCAACTGATGCTATTCCTCAACCTGTTCCTATTTTGCAGCAATTTTTATAAAAACAAAGTTATTTGGCATGTTTAAGATAATAGTGCCCTTTTAGATGGCTTTTGTGTTTAAATTTCCGAAAACACAGTTCGCACTGAAACTGGGGTTCTACTCCACATTCATACTTTAGGTGTCGAATCAAGTGTTTCTTGTGTTTGTACGATGCTTCACACTGAGTGCACATGAAGCGACCATTCTCATCCTGGTTGAGACTGACATATCTGTAAACTAAATAATATATTACTTTGATAAGCTCACTACTAAATGAAGATAGAAGGAATACACATTTTGTTACTTAGTATATGTACTCCATGTCTTACGAATGTATGCAGTTATAAATGTGACAGCTTTCATTTTAAAGCAATTTTGGACGTAAACACTTTTCTAGGGAATCATAATTAACATATGAACTAATGAAATTGAATGATACATATTAAAAATCTGGTGTGATACACGCACACAACTTCCTTTTACAGTGATCTTATAATTAGCCACAAATTTAAAATGTTTAAAAATTACAAATTCTACAGAACCGTAGAAAATAAAGCGTCAGTTGAAGAAACGGATTTTCTCTAAAACACCAAGCTGAATTCAAAAATGTAATAATATACCGGGTGTTCTATTTAAAATAGGAGGTATTCAACTGGAAAATCACCCATCTCCCATCAATACACATTAAAAATGTAATAAAAATGTAAAGTTTGAAAAAAAAATTATTAGAGCCGGTTTGAAAAAAATTGAAAAAAACTGAAAAATCACAGGAGTAAACGCCATACTTCCGGTTATGCAATTTTCTTCAAAAGCTTGCTGTCGCATCTAGATAGTACAGAAAACTTATATATGAAGTTTGAACGCCATAGCTCTTTTCGTTTTTGAGATAGTCTGTTCACAGACATACAGACACACACACACAGACAGACCAATGAACAAAAACATGTTTTTTGGGTTCAGGAGACTCTGAAAGGTGAAGATATGTTGAAAACTCAATTTAAATTTTTTGGGGTGAATCCAATACTTCCTTAATCGTAAAAGGAAGTAAAAAAAAATGGTAATCCTACTACTTCATAATTTCTACTGCTCATTTTACTTCCTTTTACAACAAAGAAAGTATTGGATTCACCCTATAAATTTGAAATTAAATTGTCAACAGATCTTTACATTTTAGAGTCCTCTGAACCTAATCAGGGTTTGAAAAAACCCGGGTTTTTTCAGAAAAACCCAACCCACTGGGTCCATGGAGGTTCTTTTCGGATTTTTTCGGGCTCTTTCGGGTTTTTCCCGTCTTCCCGGGCTCATGGTTTTTTTTTCGACAAGCTGCAGTAGAATTCCGCTGTCTGAGGGGTCGGACATTCTAATCTAGAACATTTGCAAGGCACGTAAATTTACAATGTGTAGATCTATGTACAGTATACTCTCTGTTAGGCGGACACCCACGGTCGCTGAAAATTTGCTTGCTTAAAGGAGGCTTGCCACATGGTTTTTGCAATTTTTTCTTCGGTCTCTCTTCGGCGCTGGCATCTTCAGCTTCCATTGAACGATACTTTCCTATTTTCGGACTTGTTTGGAGTAAACTTCGAAATCGCCTGGGCGTGGAAAAAGCCACAAAACTAGTGCAAGTGTACAGACATTTGCGCTCAACTGATACACATCCTATTAACTGGTAATAATTAATTGTTCTTGCTCTAATATTCTGTTTTTTACAATCATTAATTATATTTCTAATGTTCTATTATTCTTAAAGGTAGTTAATTATGTTTTACTAATTTGTAATAAAATTCTAAAAGTTGAGGTTTTTTGTTCAAATTGTTTAACCCAAGTTGTGAGTTTACTAGCCCCTTGGAGTGAATCCACGACCGAAAAACTCAGTGGGTTTTTCAAGCGGGTTTCGACGAGTTTTTTCGGGCTGGGCCCACTGTGGCGAACCCTGAACCTAATAAATATGTTTTTGTTCATTGGTCTGTCTGTTTGTGTGTGAACAGAATATCTCAAAAACGAAAAGATCTATGGCGTTGAAACTTCATATACAGTGTCCGCCAAAAAGACAGCATAATATGGGAATTTTTTTTTTTCATTTTTCAAAAAAAAATTTACGTCAATAATTTGCGCTTGTCTAAAAACCTATTTAGCCCCTATCATATATCCCGAGTGATTTTTACTTCTTTAGAAAATTGAGTTTTTCGAAATTGTCAAAATCCAAAAAGTGCTATTTTTCGGAAACTAAGAAATATTTCAATGAGATTTTTTTAAAGCGTGTTATTTTTAGTGAACTGAACAATCTCAAGGCCAGAAAACCCCTAATTTTTTTAACTTATGCTAAAAATTTATTTTTCAGTTTTTTTCATATTTTTCAAAATTTCACATATCAAGACTTAATATTTAAATTCAATTTTTTTTATGTGAAGACTTTAAAGATTTATAGTGGGAAAAAATATGAATTATTAATTACTTCTTTACATTTTTTATTATTTACCGAAAAGTAGTATGTTTGCATAATTTTTACGTGTTTTAGGCAAGGTTAGTGATGCAATCATAAAAAAACCGTTCGTTTTTTTTTAAAACCTGTTTTTTTTTTTGCAAAAAAACCCGAGCAGTCTGGTTTTTTTTAAATAGGTTTTTTTTCAGAATTAAAGTGCAGTGAATAACAAGTAATATTCTTTGGAAAAACAAAAAACAGATATTTCTAAATAAAAATAATACATTTCACAGGTAAAGTAATAACAAAAAAAAACAAATATTTCTAAAGAAAAATAATGTATTACATTTCATAGTCAAAGTGGATGCAGAAATTACTCTCTAACAGACATGGCTGACTCCTCAACTGATTCGGAGTCAGTATCCATGCAGTTTACGTTGCCCATGTTAGTGTCTTATGACTTTGATGAATCGCTAATATTTAACATAAACTTGATTCGTCGATCAGCTCGACAGTTTCAGAGCTAGGTCCAGGTTAAAACAACTTCCAGCAGTGGGGGTGGGGCAGGGGTGCTCGCATAGACGCATGAATACGTTTTGCTGTTCTGTGAGTAATACGTAATACGAGTAGGCAGTAGGTATAAAATGTTACTTTTGTTTATTAAACATTTGTCTAGTCTGTGCTGTAGTTTTCTTGAACTTTAAAGGGCATGTAAAATCAAAATAAGTTTAAATTTTGTCGTTTGTTTACCTGCTGCCAACCATACCTACCAAAACGTGCCGCCAGTTACAAAAATGAATAAAAAACAAAAAAAAAACAAAAATAAACAAAAAAAAAAGTTTTTTGTAGTTTTTTTAAAGGTTTTTTATTCAATTTAAAAAAACCCGTTTTTTACATCACTATGCAAGGTGCTTTTTAGGAGAAAGATTTTTCAATTCTAATTAACATCTATTTAAATGGCTTCAAGAAACTCTAATCTAGCCCTGTAAATGAATTACTGTTACAAAAATCCTGTAAATGTTCTTTTACAGTTGTCTAAATGAAGAAATTTTTTAGAACATGTAATTGGATAAAGCAGGGTTTAAAGTTTAAAAAAAAATCCCAGCCGCCCCTGAAATAAATAATAAATCTAACACCCGTATGCATAGTTGTTCGCCAGCGGCTCGCCGGAGTTTCACTACGCGCTGTATGAGAATTACATTGCATAGTCTTAGCAAAACTCCGGCGAGCCGCTGGCGAACGACTACACATAAGTGCGCCAAAACATGAACATTAATAGCACCAGTATACCTTCAAAGTTTCACTAAAATTGGCTGAAGGGTTTTTAGATATTGAAGCATTTTAGTTTTTGTCTTAACAGATTTAGATGACAGATACGAAAAAAATCAGGAGACAAAAAAGTTGCATTTTTAATTACTTTATTAAATAAAAAGCAAAAATATGAAGATTGCAATCTACTGAGCATAACTTTTTTGTGAAAAAACCTAATCAACATGTCCCATGCGCATGTCTGTGCAATTACTGGATCAACCGTAATAGGTCCAAAAGATGTCATGGCATGTTTTCAATTTTATATTGGTTTTAAAAAATATCGAAACATTAAAAACATTTTTTTAAAGTTCGGGCACTTCATTCCATGTAGCAACAAGGTGAGTCAAGGTTGCCGAAATATCTTTTTTGAAAACCTGGTCGATCTGGCACACCGTCAACAGCGTACTAAGTGATGTGGTTAGCATCACGCCTTCGACAACTGCCTTACTTTCCCTATTCCCACAACTGTGGTTTTGAAACATTAAGAACATATACTTTACATTAAGGTACTTTTTCTCGATTTGAAGTGGCAAAATCGTCTTATAAGTTTAATCAATACTCAGGTTTTTACAAACTTCTTGCTCTATGGATAGCCTTTCCTGTGTCATGAAGGTCCTTGAGTAAGTTTCTATTAATTTAAGCATAGAAAATTATCTTTCACCAGAATCATTATTGACTGGTAACAATGGTAACGTTAAATATAAATGATTTCGGAGGAATTCGCGGCCATTGTCGTTAAGTCAAAAACGACTTCCGAGATTGGACCGTGTCATTATTGAGGTCGAAGAACTCAACGTTTCCCCCACTTCTGTAAGGGGCTTCATCAGAGGAAAGAGCAAAAAGAGCAGAGTAACACAACGTGTCAACCACGCCAGAGGTGAAATTAGACTAACGTTTAGAAGGAGAAAGGTGATTATTTATAGGCAAGCGCCGTCGCAGTTCAGCAAATGCTGTCGCGGTTCAGTGGCGATGCGCGGAGATCAGGAATTAGCACTTCCCACATAGAAGGAAGGGGAAAACCTTCGACCCAATTGAGATTGTTAGGGTGTTTGTAAAATCTCAATGGCTTCGCGAATTTTTCTGCTAAAGAAGAATGGGGATTTGCAGATGATGGAAGTTTCATCAAAAAGGATCTTATGGCCAGTATCACGCTAAAACGATGAAACGAGACCCGACTTGAGACAGCGCTAGTGCTCAAAGATGCGAGTTATCACTGAACGTCCTGTTTCACCAATGTATACAACATTACAAGAGCAAGGGACTCTATAAATACCTTTAGAGGACATAGTGTTTAATTTATCTTTAGATGAAGGAAGAACCTGTGAGATTTTGCTCGGGGGATTGAATACTGTTTTAATGTATTGTTTTCGTAGAAACTTTCCAACGCGATCAGTAACTTGATGGATATAGGGAATAAAGACTATTGCTGCAGGAGGATTGGCGATTGATGGCAGACTGTATATCCCTAGCATGATAACCGTTGTTCCTAAGAGCTTTCCGAATGTGGTTTAATTCAGCGTGAATTTTATCGGGTTGGGATATGGAAACAGCTCGGTGTACAAGCAAATTGATGACGGAAAGATTTTGTGTAGGATGATGGTGGGAATCGGCATGCAGATAGCGACCAGTGTGAGTGGTTTTGCGATATGCAGAATGACCAATTTTGCCATCGGGTTGGCGAGAGACCTGTACATCTAAGAAAGGAAGGCAGCTATTACTGTCTATCTCCATGGTAAAGTTAATGTCTGGATCTTAACTATTGCGATGATTTAAGAAGACGGGTAACGTGTCTTTACAATGTGGCCAAATAATAAAGGTGTCAACAACGTATCGGAACCAAACCTTGGGTTTCAATTCTGAAGATTCCAGAGCTACGGTTTTGAAAGCTTCCATGACGACATTGGCAACGACAGATGAAAGAGGAGAACCCATGGCCGCTCCAGAGATTTGTTTAAAGAACTGGCCTTGAAATAGGAAATAAGTGGAAGAGAGGCATTTTTCTATATGGGCAGGTAGATTTGAAGACGTCTCCCCATGCTCTGATAACAACTGTTGGATTATGACTATGGAATCGAGAATAGGAACTTTAGTAAAAAGGGAAGTGACATCGAAACTCACAAGTAAATCCTCAGATTCAATGTGAAACAATTTTTTGGCTTAGCCTAATTGTTTCGCCATTTATCCAATTATTTCAGGCTTAACCTGTATATTTTTAGTTAAATTATAAATCCTTTTGCATTTCGAATTCGTAAATTTTCCAAACCAACGCATTTTGTGCCTGTATCAAGTTCTTTTCGTTTGCACGATGGCCTCTCGACCTCCGCTATCTCTTATCAGAGTGGGAGCCTTCCTCGAGGAAACGAATTTTCGTCCGAGGCATTTATTCTTTTCGCCTCGGGCGGCGCATTTCGCGCGGCCCGGATTTTATGTTAATTATGTCAAATTACGTGCGCTCAACTAATATCATTGAGCAGTGTGTTTCCTAAGGGCTGATTATGATCAGGTACGGTTGCGCTTTTCTGTTTTATTATTCGCATAGTAATTACTTTTTTCTTAGCTCTTAATTACCAATTTCAACCACGAGTTTATCTCGGAGGCCAAGCCTTATCGCATTTTCGACACTTGCTGGCGTTCTTCGTTTTTGGCTGCAAGGTGTGGATGCTGCCGCTGTAATCACCGGGCATCCCCGGCAACTTCGTCCATAATATGCAGTTCACGACCACCTTATGTTGAAGGGTGTAGCTACCCCCAGCCGGCGCTTGCCTGTTTGCCGTTTGTGAGCGTTGGAGAAGCGAGGTTAGTTTGTGCTATTCCGGGATTTATAAACTTATCTTCAATCCTACCTGTATTTTATATTTAAACATTTTAAACCCGTAAATATTCAAAATTTAAATGCATACGTTCCGCAATTATTATCATGTAATGTTCAATTTCATACATGCTCTTGTTTTAATATTTGAATTTTTATACTTATATTTAATTATGTTCAGAATTTAAATTTGCTATTTTGATGTGTTTTTACCCTCTGTAAAAGGTACAGTCACGCTTTTTATTTTCAATAGCCTAACAGAAGGTTTGATTAAATGACTGTGATAAGCTTATCCCACGAATGTTCTTTGGTAAAGTATTAAAATAACCCGAAAGGGGTTCTTAATTTTATGCGTGTCGCAACCTTCAGTTAAGATACACAATTTTGTTATTACATTATAATTATTCTGATTATTTACTATGGACACTTCAAAACTTTCTATTGATTACTAATTAAACGCTAGTCACTTGTAATTTATTTTTTTCTTATTATTTGGAATCTTTTGATTTCTGGCGCCCATTTCCATTTCCTTTCCATTTTGAAGACATTCCAGGGTACATAGCTGATGATTTGAACCTACGATCTAAGGCCGCCGATATTTGAGCTAGTTCGGCCATCGCGGTGAGTAAAGAAAGAATTTTCAGAGCTGCCGTGGTGTATAAACGGTAGGGGGGTTGATCTGCGATTTTTACTACCATCGCTTAATTTTATTAATTAATCGCAGGTCGGCTTCTTTATTATTTCAAATGCTGCGAACATAGGAGGAAGACTTACCATTAAACTTGCTGAGGATAGTAGTTAGATATTTAGCTAATGAGTATAGTACTGACAATTGGCTTGAGGGGGATGTCTGGTTTATGAATTCTGGTAAGGCCATAGAGCCGAGAAGGATTTGAAGCGCGAGGAATCAACCTCCGTTGAATGTCAGTGGGAAGATCTGAAGATTTTATGAGAGAAGTGACTTCCCATTCGATTTTGGAAGTTGGGTCACGAGAAGGTGGGGCATAAGAAGAATCTTGGAGTAAAGACTTAACCTTAGTGGTGTACTCTGTTCGATCCATAACTACCGTAGCATTACCTTTATCAGCGAACACAATTGAGATGTCGGAATTAAAACATAAGGTGTTGAGAGTATTCCTTTCGTATTTTGTAATGTTACTTTTAGGAGGTTTAGATGATCATAAACACCTAACAGTTTAGAAGCGGATAAGATCGGCAACGTCTTTAGGAAGCGTTCTTACAGAAGATTCTACTGAACTAATAATCTCTTCCGCAGGAATGCTTTTGAAGGCTAACAAAAAATTAAAACCTTTGGAAAGTATAGAATTTTCGATAGGAAAAAGGGCATAAGAAGAAAGATTTATAACCGTCTTAGAACCACTTTGATCTGTAGAGACCTTAATTGATGACATCAAGGAATCAAATTTACGAAGACGTTCAAACATCACATTTCAACGCATTCTTCTCAAAAAATCCTTCATCGTGCAAGCTTTGCTTTACTTCGTGAACGCATTCATTTAGAATTGTCCAATACTCTTAGCTCTCTTGAATGGTCTCTCTGCCATTCAATCACCTACATACAGACCCAAAAAACATTAGAATTAACAACTGCGACTGATCTTTGTAAGTTTGATTAGTTAGTTGCATTAATGCCTGTAAAACAATCATTTTATATTTTAAGGTGAATATCAAAATCTAGACAATTTTTGAGTAGGTCTTCATTTGATAACAAAATTAAAAACATTAAAATTTCACAATAATTGAAATCTTTCATTCAATGATGTTAATAAATTGATCAATAAAGGTGAGATAAAATGTTGTTTTTAACTTATCTTTTGCATCTAAACTAGCACGTTGAGTGCCATCGTCCAGTATATTGGATATGCCAGTTCTTTACATATAGCCCACGTCCAGTTAAAACAGCGGGTTTATACCCTTTGATTTGTTTTCGGGCCACGGGAACGAATTGAATATGTCTAGTGCGGATTATAGTCAAAGAATAAAACAATATTGTCGAGGTCAGTTTACAAGACGATTTACATACATTTGGCGTAAAAAAAAAATTATATAATTAACCCAAAATTTGAAATTGCTTTCTCAGAGCCTTTAATTTAATCCCGCCAAGGTACTTAACGTGCTAGGATTGTGATGTTCATGCCAACAATTCTAGCAATGGCAGATTCGCATCAAAAATGAGTTTTAGTTCTTTTGAAATGGAAAGAACCAAACTGTGAATCAATTTGCAATTTTTCTGTTAACTTATTTACTACTGCTCCATCTTCAAATACTTCACCATTCCTTTGTGATAGATACCTAATCAAGTTGTCTAAAGCTTTTATAGAGTGTGGAAACTAAGTAGTGCATAAATTCGGTAACTCCATTAATGTTCACTTTCCGAAAAAAATCTCAATAGTTTTTTCATTTATTTCAGTAGAAGTTTTAATCTGTTTACAACGGTATAACATTTGCAGCATCAGAAAATAATTATGTCCTCTCCAGAGAGCATGAGAGAGCACAATGGTGAGCGTTATCATTATACCTACTCATAACGCTCGGGGGCATTACGCACGGCTTTATATACCTCATATCACAAATAATAGATCAGTGGAAAATACAAAATTTTACTGCACACATCTGTCAAAACTTTGTTAAATTTAGTGAGTTTCGAATCTAAAACAAAAGTATACCTAACATAATTTTTAATGAGTTTCCAAATTGAATTGACATTGACGTTTTATAATCTCTTTTAACATAAATATGTGGTAGTCGAAAAAATTATTTATAAAACTCATATCTAAAGCTTCTTTTTTGCACTTGTGACATTTAAAGAAATCGTCTTCGGCTCATTCTTTAAACATTCTCACGCATGCAACAAGTGGCACTCTAGCTACTCATATAAATAACTATTTTAACGTCTTGATTCGAAAGTGAAATTTTCTGTCTTTTGTCAGATTTTTTGTTAGCGAAAATAGACGTTTGGCTCCCTTGCTGGTTTGTAATGGCAGAGAAAAGAAATGTAATGCATTGGCTTTCGTTGATATTGGGGACGAGAGGTAAGGTTATAAATAACAAATCAACTAGCTTCCTACTTTTTATATTTAAAGCTAACGCTCAAGCATTAAATTGCATCAGCGAGAGGGAATGATGCACTTTTCTCCATAGTAATACAAAGATGTTCATTCCAGGCTTGACACGTAACGTCGAGTATTTGCTATTACAAAAATGCTTATTCTGGGTCGACTTGAACGGGTTCATGGCAGTCTTTTGTAGAAAAAATTATCATAAATTAAAGACGCTCAACTACAATAGGTATCGTTTGAGGAAAAAAAATATAGTTTACAATTGACAGCAGAAATTGGCCCCTTTTGTTTCACCTTCAAACAAGTTTCAATGATATTAGTTAGCTATGCAACCAAATAATCGTATCGCATTTTTAAGAGTGTCAGTACTACAATCGCTCGCTACAATTTTTTTTTGCAATGCGTAACATGAAAATTCCATACCCTTAAAAGCTTGATTGAGAAGTAAAGATAAAATAATCTAAAAATACATATTTTGTTAATTTTAGAAGAAACTGTATTCTTTTCTTGTATTTATATCAATTCTTAACGCAATAAGAGATTTTATGGCTACGGGAGTGTATCGCCATATTCTTAGCGTATTATGGAAGCAACCAAATTAAAAACCCAAATATTATATTATTCAACTTGATATTCTCTTAATGTACTTAATGTACAGAGACGCTTATAATTGCAGGGCTCAAAGTGGTATTTGCATTGAAATTTATGTAAATAGTGACCAAACATTTCAGAATTATGTACCAAATATGTACCACGCATTATCAATGTCACCAAACTTCAGTATAAAATAAAAATTAAAAAATATTGTAGAAAATATTCTATACAAAAGTAACAAAATAAACTTTAATTTTGGCAATGCCTGTATATTAACAAAACAAATACTTTTTATAATTGTATTATATACCGAGGTTGAAAGTGTTTCATTACTGTCGAGAGATTGAATAGTTAACCGCGACAGGAATTAAACTTTTCATCGTGGTATGTATACTATTTTACTCACAATCGGTTTTTGTTATTCTTCATATAATTATGTAAGTTTCAAATAATATGTACTTTTATCGCAGTTTCATAAGTCACTTTAACAAAAGAATCTGCAACACTGTTGCTAGGTAAAATGACAAGTTCATTGATAGTGACGTAAAGTACAGTAAACAATGACTCGCTTTCCTACTGTTTTGAAGGCTAGAAACGTACCTATTATTAACCGACTGTAAGTAATAGTATATTACATACCGAGGTGGAAAGTGTTTCATTACTGTTGAGAGACTAAATAGTTAACCGAGACGCAAAGCGTCGAGGTCAACTTTATCTCAAGACCGGAATGAAACACTTTCCACCTCGGTATGTATACTGTTTTATTAACAACCACTTTATTCTAAACAATAATTGGAAGAATTATTATACCGGGTGACTATAAATGATTGAATTTTTTTTTCTTAGGTTGGCACTGTTTATGTTGGTGGCACTGTAAGTCTATGTCAAATTCAATGTTCGCAGGTTAGGTTTTGCGTCATTCTATGTCAAAACTGACGCAAAACCTAACCTGCTAACCTCGCATTTGACATAGACTTACAGTTCCACCAACATAAACAGTGCCAACCTAATAACAAAAATTTCAATCATTTATAGTCACTCGGTATTATGATTCCACAGGTTGTGAAGCGCATGAGTGGATGAACGAGATTTCCAGTGTCCCTACCTACTAGACCCCGATCGGCAATTGACTACTTTCCAACCGCTGCGCTGGCGCTGCCACGACAACCACTTTTCCGACCAGTTGGAAAGTTTGAAAGTTGATAATAGCTTATTTTCCAACTTTTTAAAAAAAGTCAGTAATCACCTTATTACATATATTGTAGAATATCAAAAATGGTAGAAATGTGAGAAACATGAACTTTATGTACCTTTTTTTAAATTTATGTAATTTTATGTACCAAGGTAAAAAATATGTACTTTTACATAAAATATGTACCGGCTTTGAGCTCTGTAATTGGCCTACGCGTGTTGGCACACCCAAAGCTACTAGAGAGAAACTGAAAAGTAACATAATTTAAACTAAAAACACTAACCAGTTGCTTGCGTGTCACCGCTAATGTGTTTACATGGAGCTCGATTTACGGAGCTACTAGTTGTAGTTTGTAGTCATTTTGTGGTCTATCATGGGAAATGCTAGTCGCCGGACTACCAATTACCAACTGAATTCCAAGAACTCAACAAATAGACAATATAAATGAACAGGTTATTAACGCCAAATTCGTAGGGGAGGTAAAGAAATACCCCCTTTTATATAATTATATACTAATAGTATATTCTAATATATGAGTGAACCCAAAATTTTCTTTATAACCACCTGCTTCTATAATAATAATAAAGGACCATGTCCTCCTCGTCACTTGACATATTCTATTTTTCATTATATGGACTGCGCAGTGCGACTTTCATTCTGATGATGCACGTTACAAGGTCTTGCAAAACGTTAGTGAATATGGGTGCAGAAACAGCACCAAGGCCAAATCTGCCTAAGTATCCTTGTTCTCAAGGTACTCAAACACGAGCCACTAAAGAGCATGGCCATCGCGTGGATTCTTGCTAGAGTTCACAAGGTACAAGGCACATTAAGCCAGACAATGCTGGTTGTTTATCCACCAATACTACAAGCAGATATTCTATGTTAACAAGAATAATAATAATAGTTAATTTAATTACTATACAAGTAGTGTTATGTGGATATTACCCACTACAGAAAAAATTTGGCCCACGAGGTCCTAGGCCGTGTGGGTAATACATCATAACACTACGCATGCAGTGCATCATTTTACTCATATTTCTCAATAAACTCAGAAACTCAAAAATCAAAATTTTTGTTAGAAATCACAGGATCTATTTGTTTTACCCTTTTCGGTTACCAGCTGATATCAGAACACAGATGACCTTAAACATTATTGTGTAAACCAAAACCCACTAGTCGAGTTATGGTAATCAAAAAGCCACTTGTGTGAAATATTGATATAGCGATTATAAGTCGCTATAGTCATGAGGCGTTTATTGAGAGGTATTGTATAAAAACTAGTTACTAAATAAGTTTATGATTTCAATCCCTGAACAGTCTGATAACTATTAAGTAGTTCCGTGGGTAGAAAGTATAAACCTTTAAAGTCAACAGCAACAGCAACAAACCAGCTCTCCAAACTCTCTTTCACTTGATAAAAGAGATAATAGTTAGAAAGGAGCTAGATCTTGTAAAGTAGCTATAGCCCGCGGCGCATGCCGCATTTAAGTTTCGCGTGTTAGTGTGAGATGAATGCAGCCACCCAAACTTGCATCGTGCGCCGAACTCAGAAAATCGATTTCTAAGGGACTGTTTAAACGCTCGTTTAGGCTCATTCAGAAAAGCAGTAATAGAATCTTTTTCTTATTAAATGAAATGTACTTGTGTTCGTAGTTACAAAACACAACCAATAATAGACATAAGTAATTGTTTTCTGTGGTTATATCCCTATTAAAAGTAATAGAAAGTTAGTTTACAAAAACCCGAAAATCGTAAACCGTCAGTAAACGCATTGGTACTTTTGCCGGTTTAACACGGCGTGTAGTGTTCTGGATTATTATATAGGTATGATAAGAGGGGTGTTCCACTAACACAAACCCAAGATCACAAGCTGTATTTACACCAATGTGCAGGAGAGTTGTCCTACAAAGACGAGACACCTTTGGCAAACATTTTGCGTCATGGAGTTCTCAATAATGTAGAAAAATATTGTCCAGTTATTGTTTTACCTAGAGTGCTGTATTAACCAGGCAAGCTTATCCTACTAGATTTTGTGTCACAGGAATTTTAGCGCCAAACCGTTGGCTGCGCTGACCAGTAACCGTGTGTTCTGTCGTCTGTCAACCAAGCAAGACTAGAAACCATTGGAGTACGTACTGCTCGATCCAGACGAACAATGCATGCTGATTTCAATCTTGGTGCATTCCATTATTATTCTAATTATAATTACAGTTTTCATCCAAGTGTGGTTATTTAAATTTATAGGTGTTGTTCTGTGCTGTCAACTGTATCTGTCAGTTCTATTGAGTTCTGTCACTCGTCACTGTTGTTTGAACTAAGTTACTATTAAAGTTCTCTAATTTGAACCACGTGCGTGTTAGTTAACAGTTCTTTTCGATTTTTTCTGCTTTCTTTTTATTTGATTAAAAACCAATCTTTTTCAAGACGGATTAAATTAAATGACATATCGTTGTTTTTCCGACTTACCGTATGCTATTTGGAAAGTAACTAGAATTTAAATTTTCCGCTATTTTCAGTAACTCAAAATAGCGGATAAGCTTGCTCGTATAAATATAGTACCTTAGTTTTACCCTTATCCAAACAATCAAACATAATTATTCCACAGCTATCCCAAAATACCGAGGCAAGAACTTCTCCAGTAGATTTTTGAACACTAAATTTTTAGACGTTGGTGCATCAGACTGCTTCCATTCCATCGATTGCTGTGTTGTTTCTCGGCTGTACAAATGTAACCAAATTTTATTCACAACTCAATAAGTTAGCATCTTCTTCAAAACAAGCACTGCTGAGGCACGTTTCCACTCTTGCTAATTTCTGACAAATATTCAAGCATTTAGGGTTCCATTTTGCAAATTTTTTCATATCCAAATCGATGTGAACTATGTGATGGATGTGTTCATATGAAATCTTCAGTGTCAAATATTCGTTTCAGCCCAATTTAACAGTCTGGTAGTGTTATGTCACGCAATGCATCGATATTTTCGGGGTAGATGTAAAAATCGGCCATTCCTGTCTCTTCTTATCTTGAAGGGTAATAATCACCAGCGTATTAAATATGTCTTTCTAAATCTGCTTACCCCTTAATCCCTTTAAATACAGCTACTTAATGATGGCTTGATACTCCCATTTATCGATTATCTCAATTACGGTTGACAATCTTTCTTTGAAATGTTATTGCTTCAACTTTTTCAAGTAAAATTTCATAGCGATACTTCTAATAAGTCATCGTTTATTGTTATAGTAATACGATTGTTTATTCAAGGAAAACGTCTTAGGTTAACAAGATATCAATAGCCCCTTGTATTTTCATGATTTTTATATACATAATTATTATTGCCGATTTAAAGAAATTAAAATTAAATGACTGGCCCGTTATAGTTCAGATTTTAAACTTTTGAGTTACCAAATTTTCATTAACACGTACCTGGCCTTGGTATTTCTATTCTTCATTTTCAGCTCCTTGACAAGCATTGCATCAGAAATCCCATTATTTTAATTTTATAACTGATGTTATTCTTAGCTGTGTTGCACATATTCGAAATTGTTAAGCTAAAAATGAAATAGTCATTAAAAATGTTGAGGTTAGGTTACATTATATACCATTTTATTATAACTGCAAACCTTCACCACTCGTTCACATTAAAGTCAGCGTTCCAAGCAAGAACGACGAATAATATTTAGCTACACCATAAAAGTACAAATCCACAATTTCAAAACAAACGCACGTTTTCGTGTCAAGGTCACCGTTTAAAACTAGAATAAGAACCTATATCAAGAATTCTTTTCTGTCAGATACAACACCTTCATAAGAACTAACGGTTTAGCCGCTAGATGGCATCAACGTTCTAATTTCGATATTATTTTTGTAGACGACCACATATGAAAGTAACATTATCGCGATAGCAGCCTACTACAGAAAGTTGACAATTTCAAACACTAGCACGATATTATATCGTACTAGTCATATCGTAACGGCACAAAGTTATTCAAAACACGGCCTGCTTAATTCAAATCATCCAGACGCTTTTGCCAATTGTCTCAATAAATAATACTATAACAATCGATTTTGCAAAACGAAATAAAAACAATTCTTAAAAATAGAATTTACTTTGAGTGGTCGTCTAAAAAATAGTGTTCATAACTCGCCCGAAAGTGCAAATATCTGTGCTCGTGTTTTAGATCCACTCGGGCTTCGCTTCGCTACGCCCTCGTTTTTCTAATCAGCACTCGCACGATATTTGCTACTTTCGACGCTTGTAATGAAAATTTCGCACCGGTTACCTACGTATTTACTACATACAGGGTGTCCGAGAAAATGTGGGAAATTACAGGATATGAAAAAACACGTGAAAAGAATACTACAAGTTCATATAAACCTTTTTCGTATAGGCCTCCTCGTCGGAGATATGGGCTCCCAAAGAGCTCCAATGGAATCACGTTTTTTACACATTATTATTGAACCACGGGGTATATTGAATTTTTTTTTTAATATGAAAATAAAGTGTTGTGAATTACTCACAGCTGCAAAGATGGATTAGCTGTGACACTCATGACCCCATTTTTTTACACCCTGTATGATGAGAACTTTGGACAACGTTTTTTACATACCTTTAACTATTGACTAAAAATTAAGTACTCTTTATTCATGTCGCTAATCTTAACCGTTTTCGAAAATAGTATATTACTCTACAAGTTGAGAAAAACTACTTTTATAACGTGTTGAGTATACTATTTTATGGCATTTTATAAGGATTGTAAAATATTAAATTTTTACATACAAAACATAACCAAGATGAACATAACTCATTCCTAGTACTAAAGCACAATAAGCAGCTCCAGTTGATATTATGCGTTTGGCAGTACTGGAGTGTGTGAAGACTAAGTCTATGTCAAATTCGAGGTTAGCAGGTTAGGTTTTGTGTCAATCTATGTGAAAACCATATATCTAATACTTACTATATTGCTAGCGGCTATGAGTGGGAAACTCACCGATGAAGTGAGACACACAACCAACTCCTTCATGTATACGGTGAGCTGTGCGTCAGCGCGGCGGCGTCGTCCGCCCAATGGAAAAGTGGTCAAGTTTAAAATTCGCTTCTAAAGGCGGATTTCGAATTCTTAAGCATGCGCAGGAGACGCGTTATACTCTAAGTGAGACTATGTCGGCGCCGTAATGTTTTCTGAAGTTTCCAGGCCCTACCAGCAATATATGTGTATTATATATATGGTCAAAACTAACGCAAAACTTAACCTACTAACCTCGAATTTGACATAGACTTGCAGTGTCACCAACATCACACTTCAGTATTACCAATGTAAAACGAATCGCCGTTGCTAGGGATAAAAGTGTTGCTAATGATAAAAGTACCACATTTATTATCGATTTTGAATGAAGAAATGTAGTACATTTCCAAATGAAATGCGATAAACGTCATTTTATTTACACTGTTAGTCCCCTAACTTCTATCGGGTTGTATATGAAAAAGAGAAATTTTCCACTGTCATCAACATAGTTTCAATAAAAAGTGATGTTGAACCCTCTTACGAAGTTTTTAACTAAGCAGTTAAGGTTTAACTTTTTATTGAAACTATGTTGGTGATAGGGAAAATTCCTCTTTTTCATGTTCAACCTGACAGAAGTTCGGGGACTAACAGTGTACAGGGTGGTTTTTTTTTCGTTGATATTATAGAGTACATACTAAAGGGTAAGAGATACAAAAAAACTAGTATACGTGTCTCGTCTTCTTTTTTGGTGGTTAGTTTAATGGCGTAATGAGATATAAGCTAACTAGATTGGTTTAGAAAATACAGGATGTTTTTTGTAATCTCTTGTAACTTCTTAATTAGGAGAGTTACAAAAAAGTTGTAAATACAAAAAACATGCGATCTTTTACATAGAATCCAGTGGTGTACTTGAAAAAATTATAGGGGTTTTTATTTTTAAGCTATTTAGAAAATTATCATTTTTTTAATGGGACACCCTGTATCTGGGTAGCTCATAAAATTACATTTCTTTTTACCATTGCAACAATATATTATACTTAATATTTTATTTTATTCGAAATAGCGAAAATACTAAAAACCCAATATAATACGATTTTTTTTAGTTGGCCATGGATTGAATCGCTATTATTTTTTGTTTTAGAATGAGAGATTCTAAAATCGTACGCCAGAATATCTTAAAATCAAAATTTTGTATAATTATGATTTGGAAAGAAGAGTATATTTTGTCCTATATCCACAAAAATCTTATTTCGCTTGTTGACATTTTTCCTATTTTGAAAAAAACGTTGAAACGTCATTAACAAAAAACAATTACGATTCAACCCATGGCCAACTAAAGAAATCTTATTATTTTGGTTTTTTGGTATTTTCGCTATGTAGAATAAAATAAAATATTAATTATTATATATCGTTGCAATGGTAAAAAAAATTTATTTTACGAGCTACCCATTAAAAAAAATTATAGTTTTCAAAATATCTCAAAAATAAAAACCCTTATAATTTTTCAAGTACGGCGCTGAATTCTACATTAAGAATTACATGTTTTTTGTATTTACAATTTTTTGTAACTCCACTAATTAAGAAGTTACAGGAGATTACAAAAACAGCGGATTGTGAGAATCACCCTGTATTTCCTAAACATATCTAGTTAGCGTAGATCTCATTACGCCATTAAACTAACCACCAAAAAAGAAGACGAGACACGTATACTAGTTTTTTCGTATCTCTTACCCTTTAGTATGTACCTTATAGTATCAACGAAAAAAACCACCCTGTACATAAAATGACGTTTTTTTCGAAACGGTTATGATTAGCGACATGCATGAAGAGTACTTAATTTTTAGTCAATAGTTAAAAGTATTTAAAAACGTTGTTCAAAGTTCTATCATACAGGGCGTAAATAAAATGGGGTCATGAGTGTCACAGCTAGTACATCCCTGCAGCTGTGAGTAATTGACAACACTTGCTTGGATAGTAATTTGAAGATTCTTACCTGGTAACATCATATTAAAAAAATTGGAATATACCTGGTGGTTCAATAAGTATGTGTAAAAAACTTGATTTCATTGGAGCTCTTTGGGAGCCCATATTTCCGAAGAGGAAGCCTATACGAAAAAGGTTTATATGAACTTGTAGTATTCTTTTCACGTGTTTTTTCATATCCGGGAGATTTCCCACATTTTCCGGACACCCAGATATGACGTGCTAATTTTCAATGTGATTAAATGGAATCTCCCTTATTATTAGAGCGAAAGAAAAAAATAATTGCACATTAGAGGGTCAATTTTTCGGCAGCAGCACGATGATATAAATAGAATTCGAATATCTCGTTTCGTTTCCGAGATACAGTCGAAAAATGAAAAATTCAATATTTTCAAAATATGAAAAACCAAAGTAGAGATTCTTAATACTGTTTTTTTGTGGATTAATGTACCTACTATTCTAAATTTCAAATAAGAATGGAGTAGGTGGCGCTCTAAACTCAAACTCAGTTTTACACTAGGAAAATATAAGTTTGTTTTGACTGCTCGTGTTTTACGGTAATTGTGTGGTATATACTCAAATAAACGTTGTAGGTTAGGCTTTTGTATTTTTGCCACTATTTGTCGGTTTGCCTTCTATATTTTATGAATGTCAAATTGACAATTTGGAAAAAAATATTTGATTTTCAGATGATTGTAATAATTATATTACTTTGTTACGACCAATCCTACCCATAGTTATAATTACTACTTAATTCCAAGTAGGTACTCATGCTTATTTCAAATTTAGTATACTCGCAATTAATATGCCGCCTATAGTTTTTAGGCTACGACCTAAAACTTTGTTTTTTACTACTTACAAGTCGCAGTTGGCTTTCACACAATCAAATAGCATGTTTCTATTGCTTCAAAGTATATACTTTATTATAGTTAACTTTAGTAACATAGAAACTCTGTCAATTTTCCCTTTTAATGCACATCCAGGAAGCTATGAAAAACGTTGTTTTCAAAATTAACTTGTTTTATGTTTATCAATTAATTTTCAATACCTGAAAATAAATACTTTATTGTTACCCACTTGCAAACGCCATTTGTTCAAGCAGTTTATTAACTTTGAAATTTAATCATTAAAGCTACCAATTCGTAACATTGACAGTAGACCTGTCAAAATGTTACAAGTTAGCAACGTCAAGGTCCGTATACATTACCCGAGCCGAGCCTGTAATGTAACATGTAATGTACCAAATTCGTGCAGTTGAGACGGGTTCTCGAGCACCAAACGAACTTGTTACAGCAGGTTTGTGAGTCGCTCGCTGCGATCCGTCGAGAGTCGGTTTCCGGAACGAACACAAAGGGATTTTCAGTTCTAGTTGGGACGTCGTTTTGTCCGTTTAGCTAAGTTGTACGCAGCAACGAGCCATTTCTTGCGAGCACGATGAACTGGACGGAGAAAAGTACGTTGCAGTTGATTGAAATTTACAAAAATCAGACTGTTTTTGTGGAATTCTAAAGACCACAACTATTACAAAAAGACCCTAAAAGAAGATGCGTGGAAGGAAATTCGCTTCTTTAATAGGAGAAACAGAAGAAGCCTGCAAGAGTAAAATAATTAGTTTGTTGGCATCTTTTAGAAGAGAGAAAAGCAAAGTGAAGAAAACACCGTCGCCAATACTCGACTTAAACTGGAGATACTTTTATTTTTATACTGCCGAATGCTTGCGACATAGGTTGGCTCGCCGAATGTTTAGAAGAATGCTCTCGGTGTATTCACTGCACGTCCCAACTGACGACATTACATTACATGTTACGTTACAGGCTCGGTTCGGCTAATGTATACCGACCTTTACAAAACCAAGAAGCATGAAAAGATCGTTGCGTCTGGTGCTATTTGATCCCGGCGTATTTGCCAGACATAACTTAATATATCTGCATTGCTCGGAGGGTTTTCCAACTTGCAACTTGATAACATCACGGCGAACAAAATTTTAACTTTGTACTAAGTTTGCTGAATGAAGAATGGTATAATGGCTGCCTAACGAGTTACAAACTCCTTCGATACAGATGACACTTCAAAATTTGCAGTTTCAGATAGTATATTTTGTAAGCATAAATCTGCTATACATCTGTGCATACAGAAAAAAAGTACTACTCGTTGCCTTTGAAATTTCTTTGCATAGAAATTTTTATGTGTTATATGTGTCTTTATTGTTCTCGAACAAGCTAGAGCTATACTGACAGCTTTTGTCAGTTTGAGAACGATAAAAAATATAGCAGCACATACAAACTTTCATGGAAAAAAATTCAAAGGCAACTGGATGTTGGCATACGAAGTAAAACCACCAATTTTCCAAATTTAGAAAATTACGTTTAAAAGAGTTATCTGTGAAATATCATGAGCTTGTTATATGTGTTGCCTATCTAGTTGTTACACGATAAATTGGGCAACCTGTATATAAAAGAAAGCTCAGACTAATCAACGCAGAGCAATAACCACTGGCACTAGGAACTTGATATTTGGAAAAAAAGGTTTATTTTGTTACGTAAGGTAGTATGTAACAAGAAGGGATTTTTCGAAATTCGACCCGTAAGGTGGTGAAAAGGGTTAACTGTGTTGTCACGAATTTTTCATATCTCTTAGAACCGAAAAGATATCGACTTGGCTTTTACTTACAAAGGTTACCCATACAAATGTCTAAAAACGTAATTCAGAATTTTACCCCAATCAACCCCTAAAGGTTGTTACGGTATTAAAAGAACTTTACGACACCCACCCAAGGTGAGCATCGCACCACGGAATCAGTCCTGAAAAACTGGCACACTTGCCCTGGAAATCGGTTCGAAATAGGCTAATAGGCCACGGCTGGAACGCTCAGGGAGTCGGGCGTGAGTCACACGATACGTTCTGGCAAGCGTGTTGTGGCATAATATATACAGGGTATGTCGAAATCATGAGGGCGCCACCAAGCCTGTCTTAACCCGGCTAACCGGGCCTGGACGGTTAAACGGGAGCGAAGCATGCACAATACTCCGCCGATAGGATTGCTCAAGAGTTGCAAGGTCAGATAACAATTTCGGGATTGCCTTATGCAAGGATTGTAATTAGGTGTCAATCCGACCGCGACTACGCAGCTGTCTCACTCACCTGTACGCTCACAGCTTCCTCGTTCCGTCGTACAATAATCAGTACAATAAAGGGGGCGTCTATCTGTAACAGAACATGCACAAGCCGAAACAAACAATAGTTCCCTTAACTAACCAATCATATATGGAACTTCGGGTTACAAAGGGGTAGCAGAATGCGTCGCCCTGTATCTAAACTTAACCTATAATTAAGGGCACCAGCTGGCACGCGCGCTCTAAACTTAACGACAGATGTTGAACATTAGTGAACAGCAATGAGCAGGAATAGGTAGCAATGGGTACAAACATGTACGTGCCTTAGGCGGCGGGCAGCGACGATTTACATTAGCATTCGCGGCATGAACAGTCTACAAGTCTGAATGAATGCACTGGCGCAGTAATGAGTAATGAGTACAAATATGCACGTTGCCTTATGCAAGGGCAGCGACGATTTATCTTAGCATTCGCGGCATGAACAGTCTACAAGTCTGAATGAATGCACTGCGCAGTAATGAGTAATGAGTACAAATATGCACGTTGCCTTATGCAAGGGCAGCGACGATTTATCTTAGCACTCGCGTTCACAGCGGTAATCAGGTTAAAGACACATACCTTAGTGCGTAGGCGGCGAGGGAGCCTGGTACAGTTGAGTTGCGACAAGCTGCAATCGTAGTTGGCAGGTACCTTCGATGCTACAACGGCGAAAGGGGGTGAATGCACAACCGCCTCAATGGCGACGGGAGACACGTCAAGACGCGTACAACGGGACGACGAAAAGAAGAGGCCACTTTCGTTCTGCTGAACCAAATCCTCGTAGGTCGAGATGAAGGGGGCACGACCCCTCACTTACGGAAGCAGGAACTGGGCTCCAAAACACCCACGCTACGTCGAAGACAATTCGAAAACTCCGACTCCCAACCACCACACGAGCGTTCTCTGCAACGGGCTGCGGACAACTCCCACTTAAGGCGAAACAGTCTATCACAAGATTGCTGAAGCAGCACTAGACGGGAAACAGGGCTGACGCCCCCGCCAAGGGCGGAAGCGTCGCACGAACTCACACACACTATCCGACCTCTTACTTGTTTGACGGCTCTCGGCTGAATGCCCGAGGGAAGCGTTGGCAAAAGGTCACCTTGGCCGCGTCCCCCACGTGACTAAACCACAGCGAATCGCAAGGCGATAGAATGAAACAAGCCAATGCGGACCACGCTGGTATCACGCCACGACAGCGTGCTATTCGGAATTCGGAAAAACGCCATCAGAGGAGAGCTCCAACCGACGGAAAATACTGCTTCTGGGCTAAATATGTGCGAAATCGTGATTCTGAAATTAGGCGATGGAGCCAAATAAAGAACTAAAAGGGTTTAGCATACGGGCACGCTGCCCTAAAGCCTAGGCGGCTATTTAAAATACCAAAATGACCTAACTAAAGGCGTGAAATGCGATTAAGCATCTGCGACAGCAAAATGACTTAACACTCTCCTTACTTGAAAGAGAGTTCCCCGAAGTCTCTTATAAAACAACGAGGCATTTTGCGACAACGTAACGAGAACTCAAACGAAAACGCAACAACGAAAAACGAACGAAACAAAAAAAAACATTCGATACGATAGAGTGCACCCCCAAAGGGATTACGCACACTGGCCACCAGATAGGGTGCAAAGGTGGGAAGAGAGAAGAGGAAGAAGAAAGACTGGATACGCCAGTAGAAAATACGTAAATTGTTTGCGTCAAAATCGGGTAAAATAGGTCTTACACCTGTGGACACTTCCGACCAACCGTTCCAAAAGAACACAGGGTGGGGGGGGGGGTATAGAAATGAAAGTCCAAAGTCCCACCCAAGGGTTACCTGAAGAGGGCACGCTGCGCGTCACGAGATCGGCGCATTGTGTGAATCCCACAACTGGTATGAGTACCCAAGAGAAGAGGATGAACCACCAAAAAAAAGGGAAATGGTTGTGACAGAAACTGTCAAAAATAGTCATAAACAGTAGTAATAGGAAAAACTCAGTCCACCGAAATCCTCAATCGATGCCGATGCCGGAGCCAAGTCGACTATTAAACCGCAAAGCGCGAGCTCGAAAGTGACTCCAACACCGAACACCAAAAGAAAATCCGGACGAACCAAGTCTCCAAGGGTGTAGGCGTTCGATGACGCATGCCCAATAAATCCTTTTCAGAAATCCATGCGGCCCAAAGGGACTACCTTATTACGACAGGGTCCGCACGAAACAAAATGACCAGAAACACGCTCTCTTTATGTAATCCCACACAGGTGGTTGAAAATGGCGACGGCCAACGGTACGGTAAAAGAGCGCTAGGCCACGAAAACAACAGGGCATCACTACAAAAAAAGTCAAAAATCTTTAAATACTTAATACTTGAATACCAACGGAACCTCGCGCGGACAGCATGCGCATTACTGCCACACAAAGCTCAGAAGCTTCAACGAAACTGTTCATAAAGAACACGATACTTGACAACATGACGTCATCAGACAAAAAGGGTACGGTAAATGACAACAAATCGTCAACAAATACGAAGCATTCCGACCAGCGGTAAAGACTCGTTAAATGCTAACGGTATGTGTACAAAACACTGCGATAACTGTTAGGGGTGTCCACGAAGAAGTCGGTAAACCAAGTTGGGCGGTACATGATAATAATGAAAATGAAATAAAAGTCCAACGAAAATAACTACACCAAACCAACTAAGAAGATGGCCTGAGGGACGTAATAACCGCACGAACGAATCTCCCCAAGCACACCAACAACACACCAAAACTTATCAACAAACCAAGACACGGTAATGAGGGTGAAAAAGAATTCCAACCTGCTTACCAAAAATCAACTCGGTACAACACCAAACGATAGAGAAAAAAAATTGTCAAAATCGGTAATCATCAACGTCAAAATCGATAAACCTCGCTAACGTGAACGTCAAAATTGACAAACGTCAGTTCGGTACAACAAAAGTGTCAACTTAGCCCAAGGCTAAACAATGTAGGCGACAGGGAATCGAAACTCCCAACTAAGCCTTCGAAAAGACTTTAAAAAAACCAGGTCGGTACTATAACGGCAAGAAGAGCTTCGTTATAATTACATTAAATTTAGAAATAAAACACATGGCCTGGAACCTGGGACTATCGTGCTCCCTGCAGCCTTCCTGCGAACTGCAAAGCCAAACAAATTCCACACCAGTCACACACAAACATATGAATCGACGCCGGCCAGACTACCATCCGCATGCAGCGGGAGTTGGGCAACACATTATAGAGTTATCTCCAACCCCGAGCTACACCACGGACGCAGCCACCAACGTTCAACACAGGCGCACACATATAACTGACAGAGAACTTAGCTTCGGTATGACAGTGACAGGTCAGTAGCATGTTCCAGGAAATCCTGAAGGAAGGGGGTCAAAGGTATAGCTGGTTGCAGTTTCTTTGACGTGTCTTCAAGTAGGATGCGTCTGGGGTTGCTTGAATGAGATGTCTCTGCAAGGTTTGTTGTCTCTGGGGCTGTTCATGGTCGGCTGCTGCTTGTGTCGCTTCAGGTCAGCTGCTGCTTGCGGATTGTGTTGGATTCATAACGAGGGAGTTCTTCAGATGGTTAAAATCGGGGTCACCAAGTTATAACGGCAAGAAGAGCTTCGTTATAATTACATTAAATTTAGAAATAAAACACATGTCTGTATGTGATGAAGTCAAAAGCCAAACTGTTTATTTATATTTTGTAACTAAGTAATGGTTGTTAAGGTTGCATGTATGCATGCATGTATGTGCATATGCTACAGTACCTTCACTCAACAACATCTGGTACTAAATCCGACTAATACGGGATAAAATCTGCACTAAATGCAACGAAACATCTCGGTAGTATGAACTGGCTAAGAAAAACAAGAAACGACGGTAAAAATGACGAAAAATATACTCAAAATATGAAAAGACATAAAAAAAAACACAAAAAGAAAACTCAAAAAGGCGATAAACAACAAGAAAACACAAAACTACAAATAGAAAATAAGAAAAGAAAAGAAAAAACATATAGAAAACAAGAAAAGAAACGTAAAGACAAATGACAACTACGAAAAAACATATACACGGTCAAGAAAACTAATGAAAATAAACTAAGAACAGGAAAAGACAAGAAAAGACATATAGAAAACAGAAGAAAACAGGAAAAGACAAATAGAAAACAAGAAAAGAAGCTCGGTAAAGTATTCTACTAAGAAAAAAAAACGGTTTACCAGTCCATACCACTTCGAAATGACGAAAAAAAACATTTGTGACAACAATATCAATGACACAACAAGGCTAAGCGAAGCAAAGCCAGAAAGGCCTGAAAAGCCCCGCGTTGAGCGACAAAATTAGCCTGTTACGGTATTAAAGAACTTTACGACACCCACCCAAGGTGAGCATCGCACCACGGAATCAGTCCTGAAAAACTGGCACACTTGCCCTGAAATCGGTTCGAAATAGGCTAATAGGCCACGGCTGGAACGCTCAGGGAGTCGGGCGTGAGTTACACGATACGTTCTGGGCAAGCGTGTTGTGGCATAATATATACAGGGTATGTCGAAATCATGAGGGCGCCACCAAGCCTGTCTTAACCCGGCTAACCGGGCCTGGACGGTTAAACGGGAGCGAAGCATGCACAATACTCCGCCGATAGGATTGCTCAAGAGTTGCAAGGTCAGATAACAATTTCGGGATTGCCTTATGCAAGGATTGTAATTAGGTGTCAATCCGACCGCGACTACGCAGCTGTCTCACTCACCTGTACGCTCACAGCTTCCTCGTTCCGTCGTACAATAATCAGTACAATAAAGGGGCGTCTATCTGTAACAGAACATGCACAAGCCGAAACAAACAATAGTTCCCTTAACTAACCAATCATATATGGAACTTCGGGTTACAAAGGGGTAGCAGAATGCGTCGCCCTGTATCTAAACTTAACCTATAATTAAGGGCACCAGCTGGCACGCGCGCTCTAAACTTAACGACAGATGTTGAACATTAGTGAACAGCAATGAGCAGGAATAGGTAGCAATGGGTACAAACATGTACGTGGCCTTAGGCGGCGGGCAGCGACGATTTACATTAGCATTCGCGGCATGAACAGTCTACAAGTCTGAATGAATGCACTGGCGCAGTAATGAGTAATGAGTACAAATATGCACGTTGCCTTATGCAAGGGCAGCGACGATTTATCTTAGCATTCGCGGCATGAACAGTCTACAAGTCTGAATGAATGCACTGGCGCAGTAATGAGTAATGAGTACAAATATGCACGTTGCCTTATGCAAGGGCAGCGACGATTTATCTTAGCACTCGCGTTCACAGCGGTAATCAGGTTAAAGACACATACCTTAGTGCGTAGGCGGCGAGGGAGCCTGGTACAGTTGAGTTGCGACAAGCTGCAATCGTAGTTGGCAGGTACCTTCGATGCTACAACGGCGAAAGGGGGTGAATGCACAACCGCCTCAATGGCGACGGGAGACACGTCAAGACGCGTACAACGGGACGACGAAAAGAAAGAGGCCACTTTCGTTCTGCTGAACCAAATCCTCGTAGGTCGAGATGAAGGGGGCACGACCCCTCACTTACGGAAGCAGGAACTGGGCTCCAAAACACCCACGCTACGTCGAAGACAATTCGAAAACTCCGACTCCCAACCACCACACGAGCGTTCTCTGCAACGGGCTGCGGACAACTCCCACTTAAGGCGAAACAGTCTATCACAAGATTGCTGAAGCAGCACTAGACGGGAAACAGGGCTGACGCCCCCGCCAAGGGCGGAAGCGTCGCACGAACTCACACACACTATCCGACCTCTTACTTGTTTGACGGCTCTCGGCTGAATGCCCGAGGGAAGCGTTGGCAAAAGGTCACCTTGGCCGCGTCCCCCACGTGACTAAACCACAGCGAATCGCAAGGCGATAGAATGAAACAAGCCAATGCGGACCACGCTGGTATCACGCCACGACAGCGTGCTATTCGGAATTCGGAAAAACGCCATCAGAGGAGAGCTCCAACCGACGGAAAATACTGCTTCTGGGGCTAAATATGTGCGAAATCGTGATTCTGAAATTAGGCGATGGAGCCAAATAAAGAACTAAAAGGGTTTAGCATACGGGCACGCTGCCCTAAAGCCTAGGCGGCTATTTAAAATACCAAAATGACCTAACTAAAGGCGTGAAATGCGATTAAGCATCTGCGACAGCAAAATGACTTAACACTCTCCTTACTTGAAAGAGAGTTCCCCGAAGTCTCTTATAAAACAACGAGGCATTTTGCGACAACGTAACGAGAACTCAAACGAAAACGCAACAACGAAAAACGAACGAAACAAAAAAAAACATTCGATACGATAGAGTGCACCCCCAAAGGGATTATGCACACTGGCCACCAGATAGGGTGCAAAGGTGGGAAGAGAGAAGAGGAAGAAGAAAGACTGGATACGCCAGTAGAAAATACGGTTTGCGTCAAAATCGGGTAAAATAGGTCTTACACCTGTGGACACTTCCGACCAACCGTTCCAAAAGAACACAGGGGTGGGGGGGGGTATAGAAATGGAAGTCCAAAGTCCCACCCAAGGGTTACCTGAAGAGGGCACGCTGCGCGTCACGAGATCGGCGCATTGTGTGAATCCCACAACTGGTATGAGTACCCAAGAGAAGAGGATGAACCACCAAAAAAAAGGGAAATGGTTGTGACAGAAACTGTCAAAAATAGTCATAAACAGTAATAGGAAAAACTCAGTCACCGAAATCCTCAATCGATGCCGATGCCGGAGCCAAGTCGACTATTAAACCGCAAAGCGCGAGCTCGAAAGTGACTCCAACACCGAACACCAAAGAAAATCCGGACGAACCAAGTCTCCAAGGGTGTAGGCGTTCGATGACGCATGCCCAATAAATCCTTTTCAGAAATCCATGCGGCCCAAAGGGACTACCTTATTACGACAGGGTCCGCACGAAACAAAATGACCAGAAACACGCTCTCTTTATGTAATCCCACACAGGTGGTTGAAAATGGCGACGGCCAACGGTACGGTAAAAGAGCGCTAGGCCACGAAAACAACAGGGCATCACTACAAAAAAAGTCAAAAATCTTTAAATACTTAATACTTGAATACCAACGGAACCTCGCGCGGACAGCATGCGCATTACTGCCACACAAAGCTCAGAAGCTTCAACGAAACTGTTCATAAAGAACACGATACTTGACAACATGACGTCATCAGACAAAAAGGGTACGGTAAATGACAACAAATCGTCAACAAATACGAAGCATTCCGACCAGCGGTAAAGACTCGTTAAATGCTAACGGTATGTGTACAAAACACTGCGATAACTGTTAGGGGTGTCCACGAAGAAGTCGGTAAACCAAGTTGGGCGGTACATGATAATAATGAAAATGAAATAAAAGTCCAACGAAAATAACTACACCAAACCAACTAAGAAGATGGCCTGAGGGACGTAATAACCGCACGAACGAATCTCCCCAAGCACACCAACAACACACCAAAACTTATCAACAAACCAAGACACGGTAATGAGGGTGAAAAAGAATTCAACCTGCTTACCAAAAATCAACTCGGTACAACACCAAACGATAGAGAAAAAAAATTGTCAAAATCGGTAATCATCAACGTCAAAATCGATAAACCTCGCTACGTGAACGTCAAAATTGACAAACGTCAGTTCGGGTACAAACAAAAGTGTCAACTTAGCCCAAGGCTAAACAATGTAGGCGACAGGGAATCGAAACTCCCAACTAAGCCTTCGAAAAGACTTAAAAAAAACCAGGTCGGTACTATAACGGCAAGAAGAGCTTCGTTATAATTACATTAAATTTAGAAATAAAACACATGGCCTGGAACTGGGACTATCGTGCTCCCTGCAGCCTTCCTGCGAACTGCAAAGCCAAACAAATTCCACACCAGTCACACACAAACACATGAATCGACGCCGGCCAGACTACCATCCGCATGCAGCGGGAGTTGGGCAACACATTATAGAGTTATCTCCAACCCCGAGCTACACCACGGACGCAGCCACCAACGTTCAACACAGGCGCACACATATAACTGACAGAGAACTTAGCTTCGGTATGACAGTGACAGGTCAGTAGCATGTTCCAGGAAATCCTGAAGGAAGGGGGTCAAAGGTATAGCTGGTTGCAGTTTCTTTGACGTGTCTTCAAGTAGGATGCGTCTGGGTTGCTTGAATGAGATGTCTCTGCAAGGTTTGTTGTCTCTGGGGCTGTTCATGGTCGGCTGCTGCTTGTGTCGCTTCAGGTCAGCTGCTGCTTGCGGATTGTGTTGGATTCATAACGAGGGAGTTCTTCAGATGGTTAAAATCGGGTCACCAAGTTATAACGGCAAGAAGAGCTTCGTTATAATTACATTAATTTAGATAATAAAACACATGTCTGTATGTGATGAGTCAAAAGCCAAACTGTTTATGTATATTTTGTAACTAAGTAATGGTTGTTAAGGTTGCATGTATGCATGCATGTATGTGCATATGCTACAGTACCTTCACTCAACAACATCTGGTACTAAATCCGACTAATACGGGATAAAATCTGCACTAAATGCAACGAAACATCTCGGTAGTATGAACTGGCTAAGAAAAACAAGAAACGACGGTAAAAATGACGAAAAATATACTCAAAATATGAAAAGACATAAAAAAAAACACAAAAAGAAAACTCAAAAAGGCGATAAACAACAAGAAAACACAAAACTACAAATAGAAAATAAGAAAAGAAAAGAAAAAACATATAGAAAACAAGAAAAGAAACGTAAAGACAAATGACAACTACGAAAAAACATATACACGGTCAAGAAAACTAATGAAAATAAACTAAGAACAGGAAAAGACAAGAAAAGACATATAGAAACAGAAGAAAACAGGAAAAGACAAATAGAAAACAAGAAAAGAAGCTCGGTAAAGTATTCTACTAAGAAAAAAAAACGGTTTACCAGTCCATACACTTCGAAATGACGAAAAAAAACATTTGTGACAACAATATCAATGACACAACAAGGCTAAGCGAAGCAAAGCCAGAAAGGCCTGAAAAGCCCCGCGTTGAGCGACAAAATTAGCCTGTTACGGTATTAAAGAACTTTACGACACCCACCCAAGGTGAGCATCGCACCACGGAATCAGTCCTGAAAAACTGGCACACTTGCCCTGAAATCGGTTCGAAATAGGCTAATAGGCCACGGCTGGAACGCTCAGGGAGTCGGGCGTGAGTCACACGATACGTTCTGGCAAGCGTGTTGTGGCATAATATATACAGGGTATGTCGAAATCATGAGGGCGCCACCAAGCCTGTCTTAACCCGGCTAACCGGGCCTGGACGGTTAAACGGGAGCGAAGCATGCACAATACTCCGCCGATAGGATTGCTCAAGAGTTGCAAGGTCAGATAACAATTTCGGGATTGCCTTATGCAAGGATTGTAATTAGGTGTCAATCCGACCGCGACTACGCAGCTGTCTCACTCACCTGTACGCTCACAGCTTCCCTCGTTCCGTCGTACAATAATCAGTACAATAAAGGGCGTCTATCTGTAACAGAACATGCACAAGCCGAAACAAACAATAGTTTCCCTTAACTAACCAATCATATATGGAACTTCGGGTTACAAAGGGGTAGCAGAATGCGTCGCCCTGTATCTAAACTTAACCTATAATTAAGGGCACCAGCTGGCACGCGCGCTCTAAACTTAACGACAGATGTTGAACATTAGTGAACAGCAATGAGCAGGAATAGGTAGCAATGGGTACAAACATGTACGTGGCCTTAGGCGGCGGGCAGCGACGATTTACATTAGCATTCGCGGCATGAACAGTCTACAAGTCTGAATGAATGCACTGGCGCAGTAATGAGTAATGAGTACAAATATGCACGTTGCCTTATGCAAGGGCAGCGACGATTTATCTTAGCATTCGCGGCATGAACAGTCTACAAGTCTGAATGAATGCACTGGCGCAGTAATGAGTAATGAGTACAATATGCACGTTGCCTTATGCAAGGGCAGCGACGATTATCTTAGCATTCGCGTTCACAGCGGTAATCAGGTTAAAGACACATACCTTAGTGCGTAGGCGGCGAGGGAGCCTGGTACAGTTGAGTTGCGACAAGCTGCAATCGTAGTTGGCAGGTACCTTCGATGCTACAACGGCGAAAGAGGGTGAATGCACAACCGCCTCAATGGCGACGGGAGAACGTCAAGACGCGTACAACGGGACGACGAAAGAAAGAGGCCACTTTCGTTCTGCTGAACCAAATCCTCGTAGGTCGAGATGAAGGGGGCACGACCCCTCACTTACGGAAGCAGGAACTGGGCTCCAAAACACCCACGCTACGCCGAAGACAATTCGAAACTCCGACTCCCAACCACCACACGAGCGTTCTCTGCAACGGGCTGCGGACAACTCCCACTTAAGGCGAAACAGTCTATCACAGATTGCTGAAGCAGCACTAGACGGAAACAGGGCTGACGCCCCCCGCCAAGGGCGGAAGCGTCGCACGAACTCACACACACTATCCGACCTCTTACTTGTTTGACGGCTCTCGGCTGAATGCCCGAGGGAAGCGTTGGCAAAAGGTCACCTTGGCCGCGTCCCCCACGTGACTAAACCACAGCGAATCGCAAGGCGATAGAATGAAACAAGCCAATGCGGACACACGCTGGTATCGCGCCACGACAGCGTGCTATTCGGAATTCGGAAAAACGCCATCAGAGGAGAGCTCCAACCGACGGAAAATACTGCTTCTGGGGCTAAATATGTGCGCAATCGTGATTCTGAAATTAGGCGATGGAGCCAAATAAAGAACTAAAAGGGTTTAGCATACGGGCACGCTGCCCTAAAGCCTAGGCGGCTATTTAAAATACCAAAATGACCTAACTAAAGGCGTGAAATGCGATTAAGCATCTGCGACAGCAAAATGACTTAACAAGGTGCGAATCTGATTCGGGGTGAATTATAGAACCCTGCTATCTCCTGTGTTAGATGGATTAGAAAATTATGTTTTGGGATATACGTAGATGTCTTTTAGATAGCAATTTAAAGATTGTTAAAATGTCACCCCTGAAGGTGTATAAATATATTACGGTAAATGGGGGTAAACGATGAAAAATAATTTTGTGAATCAATTTCAGAATAAAATCAGGTAATATTAATAACGCAGCAAGTTTAGAAAAGTGATGTTTTACTGACAAGTATTGCTGGTTTGAGACGAGCGTTAGCGAGTACTTAAACGGCCATACGAAACTGCGATAAAAGGACTTTTCGACATTCGATCCCTAAGGGGGTGAAAAGGGATAATGTGTTCTTCAATTCTTCAATATCTCTTAGGACCGATGAGATATCGACCTGGCTTTTGCTTGCAAAGATTGCCCATACAAATATCTAAAAACGTGTTTCAGAAATTTTACCCTAATCAACCCCTAAGGTGCGAATCTGGATTCGGGGTGAATTATAGAACCCTGCTTATCTCCTGTGTTAGTTTGATTATAAAATTCTAATTTGGCTTATCGATGTCTTTTAAATGGCAGTTTAAAGATTGTTAAAATGTCACCCTGAAGGTGTAAAAATATATTACAGTAAAAGGGGGTAAGCGATGAAAAATATTTTTGTGAATCAATTTCAGAATAAAATCAGGTATAGTACTTATATTACGCGACAAGTTTAGAAAAGTGATTTTTTTACTGAACAAGTATGGCTGGTTTGACTACGAGCGTCAGCGAGTAATTAAACGGGCATACGAAATGCGATAAAAGGATTTTTCGACATTCGATCCCTAAGGGGGTGAAAAGGAGTAATGTGTTCTTCTTTTCTTAATATCTCTTAGGACCGATGAGATATCGACCTGGCTTTTACTTGCAAAGATTACCCATACAAATATCTAAAAACGTGTTTCAGAACTTTACCCTAATCAACCCCTAAAGGTGCGAATCTGGATTCGGGTGGGAATTATAGAACCTTGCTTATCTCCTGTGTGTTGGATTGAGAATTAGAATTTCGTGGCAATATACTAGATGTCTTTTTTAATATCTTTAGAAAGCGG